>JARHVA010001381.1:52500-70000 GCA_037957365.1 Torreya grandis | reverse complement strand
TGACAATACACAAATCACATGGCTTAACACTTAACAAAACCATAATTTATATAGGACATATAGAAATACAAGGTTTGACCGTTATTATCATATCACATGTCATGTCATTAAATGGATTTAGGATCTCACCATCTTTCACATATGATTAGTTTGAGATATTTAATTGTGTAAAAGGAGTAGAGAAAAGAGAGGAAGAAATAATTAAAACTTTGGAAGGTCAAATACATAAAGTTTTAAAATCATTAACTTATTATTCTACTACAAATATATCATATATGTATTTTCGTGTTTTTACTAATATTGTGTAACTTAATATTTCCCATTTAATATTATATTATATTATATTAAAATGAATAGAAAAACTAGTTATATTAAATGTGTTTTCATGAATAATAAATATTTAGTTTTACCTTATTGTGGTGGTAAGTTATACTAGCTCATATATATTAAATACATATATGTTAAATGTTTAGATATATCAAATTTGAGGCTCCTATATAATAAAAAATCCCAATATTTAATACATGCATCAAATTTGATATCTCTCAACATTTAAAAAAAGTGTATTTAAGATATTTGAGCTACTATTTATGATATTAACATATATAATATATAACAATATAATATTACAATATTTAATTATATTATAATATTATATAGTACATAAATATTTTTATAATATATATATATATATATTCATAGTATATTACATTACATTATTATTATGATTTATTATACTTTTAATGTATATTATATTATATATAGTATTATAATATTTATATGATATAATATTATTCATAATAATATATTATTTATTATGTTATTATAATATAAAATTTTAATATTTGTTTCTAGGTAATGGCTTTTGATCAGAATGTGAACTAGTTTGGGACATAATATGGGGCCCATATCCCCATGTAATACCACATATATATCATGAATTAGTAGATGTAAATAAAAAATTATCAACAATAGACACCACCAGCCTCAAGAATGACCTTCAACCATTAACGACCCTAAGAATAAAACCTATGTGGGGCTTCAAAAAACTAATCTAGTTAACCAATTCACCCACATCTCATTGGCATATAATTTTTCAATATTATTAATGTATATATATTATATTAATTATATATATAATTATAATAATAATGGAGAGCAAGGAAGGAAAAGGAAAAGTGGCAGATGATCTTTAGTAATTTGAATTTTTTCTTGGGCTAGAAAACTACAACGGTCATGTAGACACTACCAAAAATCTAGATCATAATATTCTAAGCAATAATGACTCCTTAAAAGTCAACATGGCCCCACATGATGATCATCATGGGAATAACATGGCAGATAAAGGAACTAAAGATACAGATCCCACTAAGTGATAGGTAGATAAGATCAACAAACATTAGGAGATAAATGACTCAAGGTCCCCCAAACTATCTTGGGAAAATAGATTAAAAGGCAAAATATTGGTGGGTCATGAACATTAAAATACACATATTTTCCTAGATTTGAAAAATGAGGTTTTTATTCTTATACCTGATCTCATGGTGCAACAAGCTAATGTGGAACAGGCTAAATCTATCTTGGCTAGAGTGAATAGATTTTAGATAATTATATATTCTTTTCATAGCTAGCCTAATTCCAAGTGGAAATCCAAAGTACACCTTAAGGTTATTGACTTAGGTAGAGGTTTTTTTTGGTCAATTTTTCCTTAAAAGAAGACTATATAAATGCTCTCTCTAAAGGGCCTTGGCTCATGGGAAAAGTGAGCGTGGTTACCAGGAGGTAGAAGGCTAGTTCAAACCTCTACAACACTACCATGGATAACATCCCAATGTGGGTTATTATCCCAAAACTTCCTTTGGAATATTGGCACTTGAAAGTTATTAAAGGAATTACCAAGGCACTAGGTCAACCCATTACCATTGACCTGGTAACACTCTCTCATTAAAAGATGGTTGTGGCCTTAGTACACATATTTCTACCAGTGGACAATCCACTACTTCACAAGATGAAAATAAAGTCTAAATATAGATAATGGATGTATAAAATTATCTATGAAAACAAATCCATCATTTACCCATGCTACAACATTCCTATCCATATGTTAAAAGACTTATGAATAAAAATTAGGGTCTTATTACTCCTAATAACACATGGAATCAGAAGGATACACTAAGGATGTAATACAAAGATAATAAAATATTAAGGATTGGAACACCTAAGGCTCTACCAAATGCTTTAGTTTTAGGTGATTAGAAAGGTATTACATACAAAAAATTCCTTTGCTCCTATTGAGCATTTTTTTAATTTTTTCCATGTATGACAAGGTACCTCCCTTTAGGAACCTCCCTAGACCCACTCAACCATATGCCCACCTTCCATCTCACAAACCCTAGGTAAACTCCATAAACCCACTCTTTCTCCCCAATATCCACCAAATGTACCCTACCCTTGCACTTGGTGATAGTTACCCCCCTTAGGTGTGTTTCCCCTAAGTAAATTAGGCTTTCCCCCTCTTTTAAACCATTCCTCTCTCCCTCTAAACATGTTTTTTTATTTAATCCCTCTCCCTTCCTTGAAATGATCCTTATGGCCCCTTCCACACTTCTCACCATTATAGTCCATTAACCTCTTCTCTCCCCTCCTCACCTCAACATGATCACTCCTTGGGACCTAATGATCTCCTTAAGATTAGAACATTCTTAGATACATCCCATGATCTAGTTCAAAAAATCCACCTTTTTGATACCTTAAATTGTGAAAATAGGGCACCTTCAAAGGATGTACTATTATATAACCTTATGAATATCATTGAGTCAATGCAAGATATGAGACAATGCTTTACAAATAAATCTCCAACCTTAGATATGATCTAAGAATAAGTGTTTACTACAAACACTAAAATTAGAAAAGGGAGGGAAAAAATAATATAGGAATCACCCCAAAACTAGTGGGTAGGTCACCTATAAAGGTTACTACGAATCTTGAAATGAATAAAGAAATTGCTAAGGGTTCCCAAAAGACCCTCAAAAAAATTGGGATAAGAAATGAAATTACTAAAATGGAATGTTAGAGGGTTAAACAACCCCAAGAACAAAACAACCCTTTGTGACCTAAAAAAAGATTTGAACTAATAATTCTTCTTATTCAAGAAATAAAATGTATGAAACCACTTTAAGATCATGTTTTGATAAAGTTTGGAGGAAAGCTCATGTAATAACATTAGATTCTGAAGTTGTCTCAGGGGGTCTTGTAGTTTTTTTAAATCCAAATAATCTTGAAGTAAGTCTTCTTTGGGAGATCAACAATTAGATATCTATTATTTTCAAAAACTTAGACAACAATGAGGAATGGATCCTCTGTAATGTTTATGCCCCAAACATCAAAATCACAATAAATAATTTATAGGAAGGATTGCTTTCCTTCCAAATTACTTGTTTAAGATGAAATTGGATCATAGCTAGGGACTTTAATACCCCTCTCACTTTGAAGGATAAAAGAGGGGTGATTATAGATCTCATAGAAAACATGATGGATTTTAATGACTTCATTTCAAGAGTAAGGCTTGTGGATGTGGACCTAAATGGCAACCCATTAACCTAGTCTAATAAAACAATGGGTGATAATTTTATTTAGATCCATCTTGGTAGAGTTATAATCTCTTTAATTTGGGACATCCAGTTCACCAATAGACACTCTTCCCTACCTATAATTAGTTTGGATCATAATTATTTGATCTTTAAAGGTGAGAATTTTTGAAACCAAAAAATAACCCTTTAAAATTTGAAATCATTTGGCTCCATCACCCAAACATCATTGAATCCTTAAAGGAATGGTGGAAATAACCATTATTAGGCTCTCATATGTTTATTCTAATAAAAAAAACTAAGTTTCCTAAGGGTAAAGCTAAAAATTTAGAACAATGAAGTCTTTGGTGATATCTTTTTGTAAAAAAGGGAACTGGAGGGAAAATTAATGGAAATTGAAGAAATATTAGCTCTGGAAGGCAATGATGAACAAAATTATTAAAGGGAAAAATAATTTTTTTCCCAATTTCACAACCTTGAGGCAAGGTAAGAATCCTATTGGAGACAAAAGTCTAGGTACGCTTGGCTAAAGGAAGGGGATATAAACACTAAGTTATTCTATCATTCGATGACTAAAAATATGAAAATGAACATAGTTCCTCCATTTCAAATGGATAATGAGAATATTAACAAAGAAGATGAGGATATTTCCTACCATACAAGATATTTCTTCAAAAATCTTCTCATAAAAGAAGGCCTCCTTGATGATCAACTAGTGAATAACATTTTGAATAAATTTGAAAAATTTATATTTGATTCTAAAAATGTTTCCCTTACTAAAATTACATCTAAAGAGGAGGTAAAAATTTGGTTTTTAAAATTTAAGGATTCAAATCCTTAGTCCATAATGTTTTCCCCCTTCATCTTCCAAAAGTTTTTTGATATTATTCACACTAAAGTTGATGTAGCAACCAGGGAGTTCTTTCAATCTAGAACCATTCTTAGATAAATGAATAACACTTTCTTATTTTTTAATTCTAAAATAACTAGGAGTAAATAATGTACAAGACTATTGTCTTATCAATATTTACAATAACACATAAAATTTTCTCAATCATCTTGGTGAAGTGAATGCAACACCTCTTAGATAAAGTCATCAAAAGAATAGTAGGGAATGTTCATGGATAGAAGATAAATAATACATGTAATCATCTTAGTGCATGAATCCATTCATTCCATCTCTAAATCCATAATACAAGGAATGTTTCATAAATTGGACATGAATAAATCATATGACTAAATCTCCTAGAATTTTATAATGAAGATCCTAGAAAATTTGGGTTTTAATCAAGACCTAAGGAAAATTATCTAGAATTCCATAACTACTCCCAAATTCTCCATAATCTTGAACAAAGTATAAAAAGTATTCTCCTCATATTCCATAGGAATAATATGGGTGGGCCCTCTCTCCCCATATCTCATCATCATCATCATCATCATGGTAGAAACCTTGGGGAGGAGTTTACTAAAATCCCACACACAAGACCTAATTAAAGGCATCTCAGCTACACTAAATACTGATCTAGTCACCCATGAAAAAATTTGAGATGATACAATCATTTTATATGTAGATCAATGGAGGAATATAAACAACTAAAATCTATTCTAAAAAAATATGAATCTATCTCAAACTAGTTTATAAATTTTTGCAAGAGCTCTCTTTTCTTCATTAACACCCCATTCATCTTGTAGAAAAGGATTACAAGAATATTGGAATGTCAAGTGAGTTAACTACTAAAAATTTATTTTGGAATTCCATTATTTGAAGGTAAAATGGATTATAAACTATGAAACCCCCTAACTAATAGAATTCAAAAAAAGTTTATAGGGTGGAAGGGACACCTACTCACTCAGGTAGGTAAATCCCATATGCTCAAAGCCTTGATTAAGAGTATCCTTATATACCTAATGTCCATATTTAATATATTCACCAAGGTGGTAGATAAAATATAAAAAATTAAAAATAATTTATTATGGAGGGGATCAAAGGACTAATTTGGTTTTTACATTGTCTCTTGGCAAGAAACCTATCTTACTAAAGCAAATGGAGGATTGGGACTTATAAGCATTAATTCCATGAATAGGGCCTAACTATAAAAATGCGATGGAGAGATATTATAGAATATAGAGAATGGGCTAGAGTTATCAAGGCCAAATACTTAGAAGGGCTTCAGGTAGACTACGTTTTGTGGGAATAAGGTCTAAAGGATGGATTTACATTATAAAAAGCCATAAAAATTTGTAAATATCCTATTCTAAAAGGATTAAAAATTAAAATTAGAGATGGGAAGAAAATATATTTTGGGAGGATGTCTAGATTTTCACTACCCCTCTTTCCTCACAATATACTTGGGCCAACCATTATGTGGTTTTCAAACAAAGATGGGGATCCAAAGTCAAAGATTTTTGGGTTGGGAATGAATGTTTGAATAGTTGGAAAGTCCTTCCTACATAAGGATACATATTTTAAGAAGCTAAAGTGATTCATAACCTTAATTCATCCATTAGATAGGTTCACATTCCTTTATTCCCTGAGGAAGATCATTTTTTATGGGTAGCTAAAGATAACAATATGTGCTCGGTACCCTTAGGACATGCCACTAATATAAACTTAGAATACAAATGGAAATACTAGAAATATTTATGGATAAAACATTTTATCCCCAAGGTTAATTTTTTATTTTGGTTCGTAGCCCAAGATAAGATCCTAATAGTGGATAATCGAGTAAAAATAAGATTAATTATCCCTAGTAGATGCCCATTATGTACGAAAGTTAGGATTAAATTCATCATCTATTTTTGAAGTGTCTATTAAATTAAAGCTTATTTTATTGTATGATGAACAAATTCAACCTATCATGAGTAAAACTAGACAATGTGTTTGACCTTATTTAGTAATGGAAAGTACCTTCGAATATCCCATTCCTCAAATTCCAATGGAATTTAGCTCTCTCACATTAGTTTTTGAGTGTTTGGAAATCCTGTAATGAAAACATATCCTCAAATAAAAGGCACCATCCTAAAGGGGAATTTCTCAGACTATGCCATGCCATCAATAAGAATTAGAAAGCCTTCCCTTGCATCGATAAAAATATAGGACCCTCCTCAACATAATTTATTTTTAGTAATTAGGAGTTGGTTAAGAAGATAAGGTCCCCATATAAAGATATAATTTGTAAAAATGTAAGGTAGAAGAATCCACAAGAAGGTTGGGTAAAACTAAAATTTTATGGAGCTTGAAAAGGAAACCTGGTACCTATAGGTGAGATAGTAGCCATAATGGATTTAGAGGGGAAGCTAATTTCTACATAAATAGGCCCCTTGTGAGCATAATCTAATCATGTAGCTAAATCTAAGGTGACATTATGGGGCATCCAGCTTGCCTCCACCCTCAAGATGTAAATATTATTGTGAAGGGGGACTCCTTCAACATCCTACATGCACTTTAAGGTAAAATAGCCCCCTCCCATATAATAAAATATATAATTGATAACACTAAGTATAATTTGAGGGAGATGACACAATTCCACATTGTCCACACTTACTATGAAGGTAATGAGGTGGTGGACTTGATTGTTAATATAGGAATAGGCTTCCCTCTTTTAACCAACTAGCACATAAGATCCCATGTCCATGAAGTATCACATTAGCCATTCAAAATGAATGTAAAATAGGATAGAATAGTAACTGGGAAGCCACACTTGCAAGCCTTTCTCATCAAGAGATGGATTTTAAACATAATAATACATCATTATGTAAAAATGAGGATAATTTATTAGACAACGTGGGAGGAAGCATGCCTTTCAATTATTTTTCATACCATTAACACAAATCTATTTTAGGACCTACTAAACTTCCTCCTTGGCTCAATAGGCACTATGGAAATTTGGGGTGATAGGGATCGATTGGAACCAACCTCCTACTATGAAGTTTGAAGCATAAAGAAAGTATGAAAGAACCTCTATCTAAGTGGTATTACTGAATCTATGTTGAGGATAACCAAACATGATGTGGGCATAGTGAAACACTTTATTTTTAGATGGAATAAGAGGGTCATGGAGATGAGAAGAGTAAAAATATCAATCACAGAGAAGTTAATTGAAAAATATAATATTATGTCACATTATGGAGTGAAGGCATATAAATACTAACCAAAAAAAATAGTATCTTCTTTAGTAGTTCTTTTGCATGATTGAATTCATCAAAATAGACAAAAAGGGATTCCCATGTGATGACCACCCATGCCAATGGCCCAAAGTATGCCTAAAAGTTATGAAATACTTGACAGTTGAAGGTAATCATAGATTAATTTTATCTCATCACTTTTTACTATTAAATAAATTTTAGTGGTATAAAATTAGCCTCCCTTTTAATCTCCTCATATATCTAGAGAGAACTACTCATGCCCATCAAATTAATGATGCTAACCCTATCCTACATGAAGCCCGCCTATTGATTTTAGTTAATCATGGCCAAAACCTATAGGTTAGGTATATTCCTTTGGAGGGGTCCTCTATTTATGAGGAGTCCCCTAAGGAATATCCCACATTTATGTCCTACCATTTGTCAATTAGCACCCCGCAAGCTATCCCTTTATCCAAAACATTTGTTGAACACCATCTATTGAAATTAATTATCCCTAAACCCAAACCAATCCTAATATATGAAGTTACCTATGGGGAGGTCGATGGGGAATGAAAATATCCTATGATAAAGGAGATCAAGTATAATAAAAAACTAGTTAGAAAATTTTAACATTAAGCTTCATGAGGTAGAGATGAATCTGGTTGGACTTATATAGGAATGGAATGCTTTGAACATGCAAGTGGACAAAATAATCCAATCCTTTACCCATTATACTAAGGTAGATAGGACCCCCATGAAGAAACACATGATGGTGTTGGAGAACTTCCTCCTAATATCCCTAACAATACTCCCATCAAGAGGACCTTGGTGTATGAATAGGTGTAGAAGAGACCATGAATGATCCTACCCAAGGATAACACTAAAGGGCTTGGAAAAAGAGAAAGGGATAAAATTTTAAAGAGAAAATAAGATGTGCCATAGAAGTAGACAAAGGACACGAAGGAACCAAAAAAGGGTCCCCCTCTTAAACTAGTTATTTGTTTTTGTCTACTATTTTGCCTTTCACATGGATAGTTAGTTTTTTATAATTTTTGTTATTTTAGCTTGTGGGGCTTGCTATTCCATTTCATAATTTTTAATTATGGTTCCTATTCCCTATAAAACCAAGTATTTTACCTTATCAAATAGAAAATATATTATATTATCATATAAAAATAATTTATTATATGTTAATATAATAAAATATTATTATATTATATTGTAATAATAATTTATTTATAAGGGAAGTGGAAGATTTAGTCTACCATTTTTTCCTTTCCTACCCTTTCATTTTGTGCATTCTTCACTAGATTTTAAATAAATTAAATCTATCTTGGGTTAAAATGGACAATATCCTTGATCTCTTTAGGAAATGGAAGCTTCCATGGAGCCTCCCATTCCTTTACTTCCTTTGGTATTTATACCTCACTAATTAGTTTGAAAAATCCATAAATGATGGTTTATTCTCCAACAAAAGACACTGACCAATAACGGTCTTCCTTTGTCTTTGTCAAGCTATACCTAAAAATTAGAGGGCCTTCCTCCTATAGATAAAAACCTAGAATTGTATCCAAATAATTAATCTTTATAGAAAGGGATTTGGTACAAAAAATTAGGTCTCCTTCCAAAGACATGTATAAATATGTTAGGTGGAATCCACCACCTGAGGATTGGGTTAATATCAATTTCAATGGGGATTTGAAAGTAAATCCAGGTCTTAATGATGGGGGAGGAGTCATTATAAATTTGGTAGGGATGTTAATTTTTGTGTACATAGGCCCCTTGGGAATCTAGACCAACCATGTGGTTGAAGCCAATGTGGCACTCTAGGGCATTCAACTTACTTTTAGACTAAAGGTGGGTATAATAATAATCGAATAAGACTCCCTCAAAATCTCTAATGCTTCATTTGGTAAAACCACCCCTTTCCACATAAATAAAGACTTCATAAATAATTCCAAGTATATTTTGGTGGAAAATGGTACATTGATTCATATTTCATACTTCTATGAGGGAAATAGGGTTGAATACTTACTCGCTAACATTCGAGTTGGCCTCCTTATTTTATCTACCTAGCATTTTAGGTGCCACATCCTTGAAAATGTTATGCTAAAAATTTAAAATTAAGCCATTACTATATAGGATGATGATTTGATAGACACACACATATATTTTACAACCAAATTTAGGGCATTCAAAAATTATACTCTACCATCATATCATTGAGTGGAGAGTTAATAAAAAGGGTGGGGGAAAACTTACACTTAAATTTTCCTCAAATTTTTTTGTTCTAAGTACTACCAAGGCATGGTGAATTCCATTTTTTCATTTAATCCTTTAGTCCACTTTCAAAAACAACATCAAAGGTGACAAGGATAAACTAAAACCAACATCCTATTCGAAGGTCTGAAGCATTAAAAATGTATGGAGGAAGCTATAAAGAGGGGGTATTACTAAATTCTTGTAGAGGGTTACTAATCACAATGCAGACATCTCAAAGGAATTTATGGTGGCATGTAAGAAGAGAAAAATTTAAATAAGAGGCATAGTAATTATTTTAACTAAGGATTTTATAGGTGAAGTCATGAAAATGTCTTGTGAAGGGGATAAATCCTTCAAAGACTAGTCAAAGAAGCTATAATTCATGCATATGTTTTTTTATAACTAATGAGATCATTAAAATGGACAAAAACATTTCTCACATATGGACTTTCTATGAAATTAACATAAATTATTTTTGTAGATAATGAAGTATATCACCCTCAAAGGTAAGTATAATCTTATATTTTTGCATCATTTTATTTTACTGAACTACTTTCAAGGCTTCAAAATTATCCTTCCATATTTCCTTCTTAAATTTGTGAAGTGTCTAACACTCACATACTATATCAAAGAAGATAACACCATCATTCACCAAGGCCTCATTCTCCTATTGGTGAAACATGATGAGACCCTTTAAAGTAAGGAAGTCTTATTAGGGGTCTTTTATGGAGGATGACTCCCTCAAGGAAGATCCTACCTCAGGCTCCCATTGTCCATTTCTAAAATTTTCCCCCATAATCCCTTTATCCAAGAGATATACCAAGGATATTCTATTAAAATCATTATTATCAACCCTAAACCCCTTATGTTATAGGAAGGGAACTTTGTAGAAGATACGGGTAAAGGATTAACCCTCCCATAAGAGGGGATAAGGATCAACATGGATCAACTGGAAGGGTTTAATTACAAATTACATGAGATATATATGTGCTTGATAGGATTGATCTAGGAATGAAATTTCACTAATGAGGAGGCCTCCAAAATGATTCAATATTTTCCACACCTGGTAGAGGCTAAAGGCACTCCCTAGAAGTAGGTCACTAGGGTGGTGGATATTATTCATGCAAATATCCCCATAAAATACCCCTCTAAGAATACCTTAGAGAAGTAACATATGTGGAAGAAACCTAAAATTATAATGCCAAAGGAGGATGCTAAAGGCCCGAGCAATAGAACCCAATCTAGAATCACCAAAAATATATCAACTAAGCAGGTGAAAGAGATTAAGGCTACTAAGGTACTCATAGAGGGCTCTTCCCTCCTAAATTAATTTCTCCTTTTAAAATTATATTTATTTTTTTCCTCTTATTTGATAGTTATATGTTTGTTTTGATACTCATATTTTTGTCTCTCAACTTATGGGGATGTTATACTTTATTTTACTTTGTTTATACTCTTACCCCTAGTCCTTGCAAAACTAGTTCTTTTACCTAATAAAATAAAATATTTTTTATTTATTAAATATATTTTTAGTAATGTAAAATGTAAAATTATACAAATTTAGTATGGATAAAACACTTAATCCATAGGTCCTCTTGTTGGCTCACACAACCTTTCTAGTCTACTTTTTTCATTTATTCTCAGTCATCTAATGCTTTCTAGACTTAGATGTTTTAGACCCAAGTAGCCCTTCTAAGCCCAAATATATACCCCAGGTATTTTTTCCTCTAGATAATAGTACACAAATAGGATAAGAGCACTACAAACTAGGGTGTCTTATTTTTGATGTTGTTGTTCAAGTTCACTTTTTGTCCTAATGATCAGATTCTTCTTATTCCTTATCTTTTCCCTTGTTAGCCTAACGTAAATTCATTTAACCCATAATAATCTTTTCAATATAAAATGCCATTCTAAGTCCATTTAGAAGGGTTGACACTCATTTTAAAGAGAGACACAAGAATACAGGTAATTACACTCAATTACTCTTCCCTATTCTTTGCACATAGCCTTCCAACATTGTTTCAAGCATACTCAAGTCATTGCACCCACACCTATCCAAATGAAGCACATCCAATTTATCATTTTAGTTACACTAATCACAAAAAAATTAAACCAAGCACTTCAATTGGAAAACTACATTAGCTTGATCCCTCTTTAGAGTATTGGTATGTAGGTAGTGTGCCCACACATGGGGTGTGAAGTACATCCAGCATATCCTTTATACACTAATCCCTTCTCTATCTTTCCTAAGTTTGCATTAAATTTTATGAACCAAGAGCTTCTAAGAGTTTTGAAGATTAAAATAGGCACACATCGATCTTTGTGATGTCCTAGACCCTAAAATTTTATTGACAAGGTAACATAGGCATTCTGAATAGAACATAGAAAGCTTTCAGTCTCAAAACAATAGAGTCTAAATAGCATTATAGTTTTAGATAGTAGGGTGTCTTATTTTTTGGAATTATTTTCCAATCAATAAATGAAGTTTAGAGACGTATTTTTAACTATTTCTTAGTCTTGTTCCTTAAGAATTAGACCTTGTCTAAGTCTAGATCAATAAGAATAAGCTGAGTTCTAATCTCTATCATTTCCTACTATATTTAGAAAAGGTAAAAATACAATATATTTACAAAAATTATTAGGTTAATAAAATAATGTTTATTTACTTATTTACATTGCTCAACCCCTTTATTATTTAGGAATATAACTCCAATATTCTGAAAATAATTCAACATTTGGTGAACCCGACTTTAAATTTTTGCATAAAAACCTTAGAAACCCTAGGGTTAATTATTTATGATTTTTTACAATATTTTCCTAATTTTTATTGAATTTAAAAATTAAAAAACTACAATTTAATTCAAATATTGTCAATAAATTCACCCAAACCCTAGTTTGTACATAATAGATCCTATTTGCATACAAACACTTTCAAAACAATAGGAAAAATATATTGCTAATTTTAGATATATTTTTTGAATTTTCATAAATTTTTAAACCAAATTCTACAAATTTTTATAAAAATTTCAAATTATTGCATTAATTTGAAAAAAAAATCATTCAAAACCCTAGTTGCATCAACTAAACTCTAAGTTGTTTCCATGTACTTCTCACATCATTTTCTAAATTTTTAGTTAAAAATCTAACTCAAAAAATCAATATAAAATTCAAAAGGTTATAGTATTTTTCAAATAATATTTCTAATAAATCTTTATTTACATATAGTAGCACCCACTTTCTTTTGAGGTATCACCTTACAAGTTTGGTAACTCGGTATCCTTTTTGTAAAAATTCTAATTCACTATTTTTGGACTTTGAATTTATTATATTTAGTAATGTATATTTATATAAAATGGTTTATTATAATATGTTGTAAAACATTTAAAAACATTTCAAATTATTTGTGTACTTTACTAATGCCTCAATATACTAGTTTTGATGAAACTGATAAAATATAACTTCAAAAACTTTTAATCAAACATATGTATATGCAAGATGACATGCTTAGAATTTTAAAACAAAAACAAAAAAATGTAACCAATGGTAATCTTTTCAAACCACATAGCAACTAGTTTTAAATGACACTATGGGGGAAACTATGTCTCAACCACCCTTATAGTAGCCCAACCTTCTTCTATGCCACCATCTATAGCTAGTACATCCCTATGTCCTGATGTGACAACCCTTATACAAGACATAACATATTTTCAATCCAAGATGAAACATCTTGATAAAGGTATTTATAGACCTACAAAGGCATTATATTCTTTTGCTTTACTGCATACACCATTGGAACATCACATTGCTTATACACCCTTACCATAAGGACTTATTCAACCTAGGCTTACTCTTTATGATGACAAGGGTGATCTAGAGACACATTTGAGAGATTTTCATGTAGCATGTTTGGATCATATACCCAATGATTGGATACTTACCAAAAAAATTTCATGGATCCCAAACGATTATGCCTTACAATGGTTTTATAGTCTACCAAATTAGTTGATCATGACATTTAATTATTTAAAAGATATGTTGCTATCACATTTTAGTATCAACATTGGTAATACGGTTTCATATGCATGTATTACACAACAAAAACAAAGGTCAAATGAGCCTCTCATATATTATGTTATTAGATACAAGACTATTCTGGCTAAGTTAACTAGCCCCATAGTTGATCAAGAGCTACATGACATCTTCAAATAGATCCTTCTACTAGCACTGCATGAATCTATTTTGTTCAAAAGATTATCTACCTTCAATGATTTATGTCATAAACTCAAAGGAAGAGAAGTGAAACTAATTTCAATGGGCAAACTCAAGTATTCAAGTATCCCAGACATAACTAATAAGAGTAATAATAAAATACCATACAAGGTAGAAATAAATGATGATGATGATGATGATGATGATGATGATGATGATGATGATGATGATGATGATAATAATAATAATAACAATAATAATAACAATAATAATAATAATAATAATCAACCAATAGTTAATTCAACTTCTAAGCCCCCTCAATGTGTGGTTCTATTAGCACTTCTTCATCATACATTTACCAAACTACCATTTCTTCCAACCAGAGTTTTAAAGTAGTTATTGGAATGCAACCTCATCACTCTCCCTCCTATTCAATAATTAGATCTGGGAAAGCCTCTTCTATGGGGATATGATTAGTATGCATTTTGCAATTTTCATAGAGCACTAGCCCATACAACAAATAGATGCATTAGTTTATGACATAAGATATAGGATTTGATTAATGATAATATACTTAATATAGGAACTTTGGTTGAGCTTCCAAAGGCCAAAGAAACACAAGATAAAGCTTTGAAAATATTTTCAAATCTATTTTCACAACATTATAAATAAGAGCAAGGGGACACATCAAGTGTTCACCATACATACTAGGCAGCTTCAGTTGAGTCACATATTTTAATTGGTATGATAGGGCTGTATGAGTCCATAGTTCCAACCAAGCCTTCGATATCTTTTTTAAATCATGAGATTATGGAGGATAATATAGGATAGAATTCACTATTTAGCAGATCACATATTTAGAATCAACCTATTTGTAGTGTACTCATTGACAATAGTTTCTGTCTTAACATGTGCACTTTTACACTTATATAGAATTTTGGTTCTTTAGAGTAGGATATCACTCTTAAAAACATAGTTATTAGTGGTTTAAATGGGCATATACAAAGTTCATTGGGAAAGATATTAATTCTATTACAGGTTAGTCCTACATATGTGGCCACACCATTCACTATAGTTCCCAGTGTAAGAGTTTTTGACATATTACTAGGTCGACCATGGATTCAAAAACTCAGGGTAGTACCTTCTATATTTGATAGATGCATGAAATTCATTCATGTAAATCAAGTTATTAGTGTTGGCAAAGTTCCTTATGAGTAACCACTCCCCACTTTAGATCCATCTACTAGCTTCCAATCACTAGCTTCAGTTTTCCCACCAGTTTTAGTGTCTCCTTTAGTTTTAATACAACTTCCAATTCCAATCCAACCATAGTTACAACATCCATCACTAGTATAGAGGGTTCATACACCCCCATAGTTTTAAGATTCTAGATAGCTTCTAGCTATAGTGTTCACACCTAGAGCTATTACATTATGGTCTCATATAAATACATAGAGAGATCATATTCATAAAGTTTCTTCTCCTACTTTGTGATGGGTTCCTAAGATCCCTACAGTTACATCCACTTCTCAAAGTCATAGGGGGACCCCATATTCAGTTTTAACTTTGAGATTTTAGAGTAGTTAAAACATACACATTTTAGCTATACAATATTAGACACTCCATTATGCTTCATGATCATGCATGATCCCATTATTTGATACAAGACACTGTGATAGGGAGTCTCATTTGAGACCCATAATTTAGTATCATTTATTTCCAATATTGATTTTACATATTATTTCCTACTTGATTGTACATAGTTTAAATATTTTCAAAAATATAAAAACAATATAACACTTCAAAATATAAAAACATTCAAAAATTGAAAAAACACCAATTTTTATTTTATTTTATGCATCATCCATGTTTACATTACTACTATCATGCTATGACTTACATTTTTTGTTTCATGATATTGTATGTCAATTTAACTACACTACCATGCTTCACATGATCTCTTTTTAGTGTGCATAGTGACATCTAGCTCTTTGATTGCTTCACTTTACCCATTGAGGGGGGATTTATACTTCTACATTTAAGACACACATTGATATACATACCCACTAGAGGAATATCCTACATGACTACACCATCTAGGTTATGTCATTCCTATAGTACACACTTTGAGTTATCATACTGATGCACATTACTTACTAGATTACATAGATTACTACATTGACATTTCACTAGTACCTAGAATTTGTGTATTTATTAGCATATACCTAGGTTTGTACTGCACATATTTTCCATACTTTTGCATTTAATTTGATTAGTTAGACATGTTTATATATTCTACTTCTTAATTATTCTTTCATTCCTTTCTTAGCATATATTGTGTGTTGAACTTTCTAGTTCCTTCTTGTCTACTTTTTATACCTTAGGACATTTGCCAATATCATTTGCTTATATTCATGTGTATGCCTTAGGACATCTACCAATGTCCTTTATTTATACTCTTTCATGTGCTTGTGGCCCTTGTACCAATTTTGCTTCTTCCACTTGTATGTGTATGTGGCATTTGAACATGCCTTCCATGCTTGTCTTCTAGTTTGAGTGATATGTGCCCATGTCCCTTATTTTCATGACCCCTTGCTCACCCTTGTATGCTTCTTTCTTCTTAATTCATATTCTTGTTTGCTTATCTACTCCTCACTATGTGCAATGCCATGATTCTAATCATGCATTTATCGTGCTTCTTGGATGCCATGATGGACATCATGATCCATCCCTCCATGCTTACTAACAAACTAATAACTAACAATTAATATCTAACATTACTATTCTAGTTTAGTATCATGTACATGATCTTAAGTTATTATATCTATCTAGGCATACCCTTATTAATAAAACAATCTATAAATTCAAATATTGCTATATCTTGAAATATTTTGTCAAATATTTAATGCTATATCATATATCTATACAGTTTAATACACTTATAAGAATCATTTTTTCTGAGGGTAGCCATTGTAGGTTCATCATTCCTACCCTCATAAGAGAGGGAATAAAAAAAGGGTTTGTCATAGAGATCATACCTCCTAACAGTCAAAATAGCAACATTTAAAACACTGAATACAAAATCTAGAGGTCAAACCAAAGCAAAAAATAAGTGATAGTTTCATATTAGTTGTCAGTTTTCACATCAGATAACAACATTATAAATGGATAGTAGCACTATATATAGGGGTGTCAACATTTTGGCACTCTTATCTAGGAAAGAAAATTATTAGGGTTTATAGAAATAGGCAAAAATGTTTATTTTAGGGATACTTTTTATACTTCTAGATTAGTTAGATTTAGTAGTTCTAGTATAG
>JARHVA010001381.1:15000-47500 GCA_037957365.1 Torreya grandis | reverse complement strand
TTATAATTTTTTTAATAGAAAAATATTTTTATGTGAAATCTCTTTGACATTATATGGCCCAATCAATTTCCAATGCAGTTTTTGAAATACAAAGAAATGCAATGGAATGTTTGCAACTATGCAAATTACAATTCATGGAAAATAAAATTGAAATCATTTCAAATTATAAATAATATATTGGTATGGTTGGAATTCTATATGAAAAGGGTGGAATTGAGGGTGGGAATTAATTCTCACTATGGCTATCAAATATTCTAGAAGCTAGAATTTGAAAATGGTTAGCAACAACCTAAAACATTGTTAGAGTATATATAATTTTTTAACAACAAAAAAAAATTTAAAACATAATTTCATTAAAAATAGATACAATTCATATTAACTATCATCCATTAAAAATAATATGTTAAGAATCAATTCCAAGTCATATGCCTCATGTCTCTATCCATCCATTAAAAAATCATTTTATGAATGCAAATAGATTAGACATAAGAATTCAAAATGTGTTGAAACAAATGCAAAAATATACGATATAAAATATGAAATGTTCAACTAATAGATCAATAAAAAATAAAGGGAAAAATATTAAACCAAAAATAAACAAATGAAAACCATTGTGTTATTGAATAACAAACTATGTAAACAAAAAATAATGTTACATAATGTAGAAAAAATAGATAAAATTTTTGGATAAATGAACATTGAAAAATATCAATAGTGTATAACATTAAAAAAAAATCATATGATATTAAAACATCATACACCATAAATTTTTAAAATAAAGAAATTCATATCATGGCATTGCTTGAAAGAAACAATAAGTAGACTAAAAATAATAAAAAAATTAAATTCAAATAACAAATTGAAAAGTTAAAAAAATAATGAAAACATGTTTATAAATAATTAAATACACACCTACTTATATTTTTGTTCTTTGTGAATTCCTAAATTTAAAAAAAACATTATTGATATGAATTTTGAGAAAAAATACTAGGACATTAGATTTGTAAATAATGTATAACTATTTTTGACAATGAAAAACATTTTATGTTTATTGTTCCTTTTCACATAATAATAAACATAAAAATATAAGTACATAATATAAATTCTTTTTAGATGAAATACTATTTTATAGGCATAAATATTTTTCACAACTACGAGAACTTGGATATAAAAAAGTGCAGTTAGGCCTTATTAGAACATTTATAAATGTTCTTATTAATTTTGATCATGTTCTAAAAAATTGATTAAAAAACTAAACAAAACAAAAATATTTGTAATTAAAGTGGAATTAAAAATTTTGAATATGAAAATGCATTGGTAATATCGAGACCTATTGGCTAGATATTTTGTTAGCTAGCAAAAGTACCTAGGTAGTCATGGGATCAAATCCCCTTCATTTAATGGTGAATATCTCATACATATTATGATTATATATTCTAACTATTTACATTTTCAGTTATTCATAATTTATACAAATTAATCACAAGATATGCAAAAGTTATCATATTTTAAGGTATTACTTTAATCACAAAGTTCGTGAACCATAACATAGTGATTTTGTATCAAGTAAGCAACTGTTTTAGAGAATATGTAAGAAAGATATGAGAAATATAGAATGAAATGACTAGAATATGTGAGAAGAATAAGTTTTACTTCACAACAAGTAGTTTCACATAGCTTATTATATCTTTATAAGTAGATAAACATTTAAGATATGATAATACTTTTAGTAAATGATTAAGAAAAACTGGAATTCATATGTAGATTTAATGATAACACAAAGTTTAAAATTTTAATCTTCAAAAAATGTACCAAATGATCTCCTTAGATGAAAATTTCCATAGAAATTAATTTTATTCTTATTCACTTTAAACTAATTTAATATAAGAAAATTAAAAAAATTAAACACAAAGATTTAGATTGCTTAAAATTTCTTGCACTTCAATTACAATTGCTTTCCAAAATTTAACATCCTTTGGCATGTAGGCCTTCACTATTACTTATAATGTTTTAGATGTCAAAATCAATTGGGAGACAACTCCTAAAATTCCATATGCTGCGCTAAAAACTAAAGACCATTGAGAGGCATCATCTTAGAATTTTTATTGTTTGGCATGGAATGGTTGATGATATGTAACACTTCTCAATTTTGATATTTAAATAAAAAAATAATCTCTTTGCATTCTGCATAAAGATTACTTAAGTAATTTTTTTTTACAAAATAACTTTGAGTAATTGAGTCTATCCAAGTTACTTGAGTCTTATATTTTATGAAGTAACTTAATTTTACAATTAACTTCACTAAAGTACTTACAAATTAATTAATTAAAACACATTATTTGAGATGCTAGATAAAATAGAAGAAGATATAAGAAAATAAAATAAAATTTTATGAAGAGAAGTAATAAAAATCACTCCAATTCATGAAATTTAGATCTGCACTTTTCCTTGTATTTGATATGCTGGGACATCATGAAATAGATTACCATATCATCTAATTTGGCAAGTGACTTCCTTTCTATTTCATATCTTGGCAGTTCCCTTTCAAGCTTCTTTTAATAAGATTTCACCTTCTCAAGTCTACGTTCAAGCCTTTTGACCTCTCGTGGACTTTTTATTAACTCCTTTATAGATTTTTCTATGAAAAGAGTATTGGACTTCTCAATTAACTTATTGAACTACTAATGTAACTATTTAGGTGTCCTTGGCATTTTTGTAGACCAAACATTGATGAGATATAAGATGTAGTCCTCCAAATCCACTTTTATGTTAAGATCATATTCTTCTAAAGTATTCATTTCCTCAAACATTGCCCCAAGAATATGCTTACAAAAAGATATAAGGTGTTCCTCTTATTTTGATTTCTTTATTGACCCTTCTAGAACAATATTTTCTTTAATCAAAACCTTTTTTATTAAAGAATTTATTCATTAAAGGCTTTCCTGATGCAATTTAGAGATTCCATTTTCATTTTCTATCTCCATCATTATTTTTATCTATGTCAATTTATTTTCAATATCAAAAAGAGTATTTGGGACCTTATAAATCCATTTCAATGAAATTTGTAACATCTTCTTGATCTATTCATCAATTACCTTAGATTTATCCCTAGTTTCTTATACCTTAGTTATTGTTTGTTGATCAAATGAACCTCCTAAATGTAATGATTTTTTAGGAGTAGATATTTTTACCTTGATAATTATTTTACTCAACTTATAAATTTATTCCTTTAACTTAGCTTTATCAGCTTTCTCTTCATCAAGATTCTATAAAAGAGTATTGATTAGTGTATGTGTGTCTTGTTTCAAGCCTTCTATAGTGACTTATCCAAGAGATACTTTTATAATTGTTAAATATTTTTTAATAACTGCACCTTTATTCTTTCCCTATGGAGGAACTAGTATCTCTATAATTTTTTGTCTTGAAGGCTCAATTATCATCTTTAAAGTCATTTTAGCACTATTGGGCTTCTTACCCTTTATGTTCAAGACATCTCAGAAGATGTAACTCTATCTCCTCTAAGTTAATTTCTTCTTTAGTCTCAAAATTTATTTGCAATGCTAGCCATGAAGCGAAATTGATACTATTGGAAGTGTTTGAATGAATTACTATTTGTTGTTGACTATTTATAATCACTAACTCCTAATAAATAACTTCTTACGCATCTGAAACATCTTGAACTACATTAAAAATTTATTTGTCATCATTTTATTTCTCCTTCTCTTTCTCTAGTTCTTTTTATTTTTCTTTGTCCTCAAGTTTAGTTGTTACTTGTTACTATTATACTTCTTGGGATGCAATCACCTCTCCAATACTTACCTACTCTAGTTATTTTTTGACATGAATAGAAACAACGGTGGACTGTTCCTAAGAATGAGGTGGAGGAGGAGGAGTAGATGGAGTGGATGAAGATGTAGAAGGAGGAAAATTAGTCTCCTCCTAAATAAGTTTCATAAGGGACTTGAAAATTGGAGATTTTGGGGTGAAATGGGTG
This sequence comes from Torreya grandis, assembly GCA_037957365.1. Taxonomy (NCBI): domain Eukaryota; kingdom Viridiplantae; phylum Streptophyta; class Pinopsida; order Cupressales; family Taxaceae; genus Torreya; species Torreya grandis. Next base: position 43,506 of record JARHVA010001381.1, on the reverse strand, counting down.
TGGAAGGATTCACATCTTTCATTACTAGCTAAATTGGTTCCTTTTCCTTCATCGATAATGAAGATGAAGATGTGGTGGATGTGCTATAAATAAGAATGGAAAAAGAAGGAATGGTAGAAGTAGGAATAGTTATAGAAGAGATCAGAGGATATGTAGGTGTAAGTCAATGAATTAGCTCCTTTTCTTTCACTAAGGAGTATGTATCATTAGAATTCTTCTTCAATTTCAACTTTTTATTTAGATCTTGGCTACTTTCTCCTTGTACTAATTTCCTCTTGTGACTAACTTGACACATTTTCATCATTATTGGTTCCTTCATACAAAATCCCTTAATAAGAAGCCATGTTGAGGTCATACTGAGAACTAATGAAATTATTTTAGTAATTATATTAAATTGATTCTTCTTGAAGTCAATCTATAGAAGTGGATCATTATATCCTCCCATGACATGATAAGAATCATGAATCACTTGTCCATCATCCTTCATATCTTCTATAATTACATCTAAATCAAAAGAGTTGATTTTCTCAACAATCATCTTATTTTTATCTCTTCTTCTCACTTCAAACTCATCTCTACAATCAATCCATAAGTCTTCAAGTATATGAATATGCATATACTAAATATAAACTATGTTTTGAGCTATGCCTTTATAATCAAAATATTCTCTAGATTTAAAATGTGATTGATTGTAGTTATGATACATTTCTATTTGTATGTTTTTTCCTTGTAAGTACTTGTACAATGGTAGTAGCCAATAACGATAGGAAAACCAACAGAGGAATGGTGAAATTTAGATTTTAGGTCATGTAATTATATCAATTACCTACAAAACTCTATAATAATTCATTTGTTAGTAGGGTACCTTGGTAACTTGACTTTTTTCCCTATGAAACCTCTAACTCTAAGATATGTGAAATTAAGGAATTAGATCAAAACTCACCCAAAATGGGAAACTAGCTCCTAAGTTGCATTTGATACTCTTTTGGCCTTTAAGGTAACATTCAATTTATAGATGATTTCATTAAAGAATCCATAATTTACCCTATTTTAGTGTTTGAAGTATTTAAATAGAGTTAATTAAGGGTAATATTCATATATAAGATCTATTGCACACATCCCTTTTGTAGTTAGCCTAAAAAAATCTCCACTTGATGCTACTATATATACTAAATATGAAGTCATTTTGAAGTTAAAGGTTTAAAATGCATTGCTCAACTAGTGATCAATGTTATCACTTATCATCCTTGACCATTCAATCATTATATAACTATTGTTGACATTAATAACCCTAATGTATGCATACATCCAGATGGAAAAGCACTTGGTATTATTCTCCCCATTAATTCTACATAAAAACTATGTGGTGTCATCCACTTCTTGAACCAAATTAGATCTTAATATTTTCTTTGAAAACCTTGAAGGTTTCTTTTGTTTCCTTAGATAATTTGTATTCATTATCTTTATTGAATATTATGTCTTATTCTCCCATTGATTCCTAGCTTTTTCCATTCATACATCAAGTACTTTAGATCTTGCTAGAATCTTCAAATAGTAGTCAAAATATTGAATATCTAACATTATCCCCATATGACTAGAAGTAGATTTTACTATCCTAGTAAGAGAATCATAGTACTTATCACACTCTAGGACATACTTAGGAAGATATGCAAAACTTGGGAATGATGTAGCTTGTAGGATCCCGCTATTGGTCATTGCTTTTATAAGTAGTATATTAATTATGAGTTTTAACCTTTCCAATAGATTGGTTATGAAAATGTGTCCCATGTTAGTATAAATTATCTCAAATAGCTTGGAAGCAATACAAGACTCAATGTAATATCCTTTCTATTCATACTTCATCTTTTCTTCCTTTGACTTCTCAACTCTATTTGCCTTAGACTTTCCTCTCCTACTCAGCCCTAGAAATTCTTCAAGTGCTAACTTAGGAGCTTCTTCAATGAGTTTTTTCTATTCTTTTACTCTAATTCATTCTTATTTTTATCATGACATTTTTTGTGGTTAACAATGGGAAGCCTTGGTATATGCTCTTAAAAACTCAGTAAATGATCTTGCTAATTTAGAAAATGTTGAGAAATTGAGTGAAGTTATTATCTTCAGTAACACTTAAGTAAACTTCAGATATTAAACACTTTTAGCAGTATAAATATTTGAAAACTCTAAGAAACTCATGTTAATTAATTAGGTGTCAAAACTCTAGGAAGACCTAGGAATTTTACAAGTCATAAGTCTTTGAAACTCCAAGTGAGTAACAATCATTTACAACTAAGGGTTTATCCAGACAAGGCACTAGTTTTTTTGTGGTTGAGTTACTTGGGTTGGAAAACCTAAGGAAGTATAAGTAGTGAGTAATCAGAACCTCAGGAAAGTAAGTAGTTATTAAAAAATTTAGTAGCAAAGTTCTTGATAACTTTGGGTTTTTAAGGACTAGTTACTTGGGTTTAGAACACTGGGAAGCAAGCAATCATGAAATGTATGGCCAATATGATCTAGGTCAACACTAGAGCATTTGTATAAAAAATAAATTTTTTAGGGATTTTCCTTAGGGTTTTCACATGCAAGACGTCTCTATGGATTTTTCAAGGTTTTACAACATTCATGCATGTAAAAATGACAAACAATTGTAAGAAAAATAAGAAATAGTAGAGAAACTTTTAAAGCAACAAATGAAAACTTACCAAGGGAAAATGGGATGAATACCTAAAAAGGAAACATGAAAATAAATAAAAAATACTTTACATACCTTTAATGCAAATGGCTCATGAAATAAATAATCAAAAATCACACTAGCAGCTCAAATGGTATCACTTAGGATTCATAGGGGAAGTAACTAGGTCAAAAAAATTTGAAGGTAGGTAGTAAATGAGCTGGATTATTCAATATTTATATTAGCCCATACATTAATGAAAACTAAGTGACATATGGGAAGAAATCCATGCAATCATTTTGATGTTTGTCAAGTTTCACAAACTATTTTTCTTGAGTTGGTCTACCAAGTCAAGGACTTTTGAAACCCTAATTTAGTATATGCTTATTAACACTTCATATTTGTGAACTCTCACTACTTTTACTTATAAATTTAATCAAGTGAATTAACTTCAAAACCCTAGGTTGTTATAATTAGTGCTTTGTGGGTTTACAAAAATACTTTACTTAGCTTTTTATGACAAGTAAAGTCATTACGCAATTCCAATTTGAACTCCTTAGTGTAGTTAAGGTTTATTCAGATAACTTAATTCAAAGGACATAATTAAAGTATCTTTTATAGTCTAAATTGGTCTAACAATAATTTCCAATAGTTACATTTTTTTGAATCTCTTGGAATGATGAACAAAATGGGTTTTATGAGGATGACCCAAGTAGACATTTTTTAAACCTTGTGGAGCAATTTGAAGTAATAGGGACTGAAAGAAATCATAATGAAAAATACTAAAGGCTATGTATTATTTAGGACTAAGTTTTAATAAGTAAAATTGAATCATAAAAGATAAAAGAGAAACAAAACTATATGGGTAATTCAAAATTCCATGTGTAAAATTTTGGGGGATACCATTTAGCTCTAATTAGGGACATCTTTATTTCTATCAAAAAGAAAGAAATAAGGATGAGATCCCAATATCTCTAATTTTGAGTCTTGTCTATTGGGTATAGAATCATGTAAAAACTAAATCAAGAAAATCCACAAAATAAAAAAATAGAAAAATAAAAAAGCTCTACAAAAGAAAATTTGAGGTCTTATTCATATACATAAAGGTGTTACCCTACTGCTCAATTCTTGTAAAGCTTCAAATGTTGCCCATTTTAAAGTAGTGGTAGTTCAATTCCATCCTAATAATATAATATGAAGATATATCTTCCAATAACTTTAATTATGGTGAAAGGCTCTTTCCATAGTGAATCAAATTTACCATTCATCCCTTTTGGTTCATGTCACTTATCTCATAGCAGGGCAGGTCACCAAATTCAAAATTCCTTTATTTAGACCTTTTTGTCAAAAATCCTCTTCAATTTCATCTGATGATAAAATAAACGATAATTAACTTGAACATGTACTTCTTATATCTTAGATAAAAAATTAATCCTCTTATCCATTAAATCTTGATAAGTTACATATTCAATGGCCTTTGACAGTTATAAAGTAGGAAACTCTATTGTGATTGGTACCTCAACATCTATTACATATAAAAAATGAAATGGTGACATGCCAATGGATTTATTTGGAGTGATTATATCAACCCAAAATGCATCAAATAATGTCTTGTGTAAGGTACATTGATTATCATCCACCAACTTATGAATAATTGTCATCAAGTTATTATTACTTGATTCAGCTCAGCCATTCCCTTGAGGATAGTAATTTGGAGGGTGAACTAATTCTATTTCATGTAATATAAATGAGTTAGTTCACTTGAATAAAAAATATTTTCATTATCTGTTACTATCTCATGAAGAATACCAAAGCTCACAATAATGTTTTCTTTAATAAAATCACATACAACTTTAGAAGTGGCATGCTTGATAGGAATGGCTTCTACCCACTTACTGAAGTAGTCAGTGGTGATTAAGAAATAACAATGGATAACACTTGAGGAGGGATTTAGCATACCAATAAAGTCTATGCCCCACTAGGAAAATTGTTCATTAATAATGACTAGATTCAAAGCTAATAATGGAAACTTTAGACATCCTATAAAATGTTGATATGCTTGACATCTAGAAACCCAATCCAAAGTATCTTGGAAAATATTAGGCCAATAGTACCTTTATCATAGGATTTTATGTGCTATAACTCATTCTAAAAAGTGACCTCCACATTCTCTATCATGGAACTACTCTAGAAGTCTATTACATTTTTGTTTATCCACACAACATAGGAAAACACCATTAATTACTCTTTTATATAAACCATTGTCACAAAGGACATAATCCTTTGACTTCAACTTGATGGTTCATTTTTCCTTATGTAGAAGACAAGTTTGACATTCTCCATAAGTTATAAATAAATAAATATTATTATACCATTCATCAACAAGATTAATAAAAAGAACCATGAGCAAATCTTCATTTAACTCATCTTAAAGCAAAGACAACATCATATCTGTGTCATCTAGTTTACTTTCTATCATTAGTTACCACAAGCCTCTTCCTTTTACTAACTTTTTTGATTTTATTTCAAAATCAAACTCTTAAAATTTAGCCACATAGATGCCTCTTAGCAATCCCAACTCTTGCTATGTTAGAATAGATTTCACTATAGTGTCAGGTATATAAACTTTAGTATGTTAAAATAGAATGTAGTACCTACAAGCTTTGCATGCTTTGAAAATAGAAAAGGTGTGTTTATTCATTTTTTTATACTTCAAATCATAATTTTACAATGGATAGTTCATGAAATCTATAGGATATTGAATATATTTATCATTCTTTTATAGAAGCATGGCTAACATGATATACTTAGAGGAATAACAATAGAGAATGATTTTTTTACTAAAATCTATGGAAACTAGCATGGGAGCTTGAGCTATGGCTACTTTAATCCTTTCAAATTCCAATTTATGTTTAGCATTTTAATTAAAGTCTTGTTTCTTTTGTATCATGTTATAAATGTGGCATGTCAACTCAATAAAGTCAAGAATGAATCTTCTAAGGAAGTTGACCTTACCAAAGAATGAATGTACTCCTTTCTTAGACATGGGCATAGGTCAACTTTGAATATATTTGACACTTTTTGTATCAATATTTGCTCCTTCCTTTGAGATTATGTGACCAAGAAGATTCCATTAAATCCTGACAAATATTGATTTCTTGGGATTCAAAGAGATCCCATGTGTCTTGCACTAGATGAGTACTTCTTCTAAATCATCCAAGTGATTACCTCTCTTCTTGGAGAAGACTATCAAGTCATAAAGATATACAATAATAATCTTGTTCTTAATATGTGCAAATTCTATATGCATTGCTCATTGAAAATTCACTCCATCATTAACTAGCCTAAATGGCATCTTCTGATAGGCAAATGTACCCCATATTGTTGTGAAATCCATCTTGTGTTGATCTTATTCAACCATTTTTATCTGATTATATCTGAAGAAACTATCTAAAGTGTATAACATTTTATATCCTATAACTACTTACAAGGTATGATCTATAATTGGCAATGGATATTTATCTTTCAAACAAGCTTGTTTCAAATTATGAAAATCAACACACAAACGTATTTCTCCATTTTTATTCCATATTGGAACAATGTTAGCTAACCATTCTAAATGATGAATGAGATAAATGAGTTTTACATCAAGTATCTTCTAAATTTCTATAAGGATATCACCTAAAATTATTAGATTATGATGGTGAAGCTTTTACCTGAAAGGCTTCACTTTTAGCTGATGTGGGATGTAGTGTTGTACTTATTTTGGTTGAAAGGTCTTTAATTTTTTGTAGGACCAAGAAAACACATCCATGTATTTCCTAAGAAGATTAATGAATTCTTCTTTTTCTTCTTGGGAATAAAATTTTCTAATGTTGACCATCTTAAGTTCTTCTTTAGTACCCAAATTAACCTGATGTACATCTGGAAAAGAAATATCACCATACTCTTTTTTTATTCTTTATAAACTCATCATGTTTATCAAATATTTCTTATTAAGAAACTAATCCTTTAGGGATTTTATTTCCCTTTAATTGAATTACTTATTCATTATCATAATGTTTAGGTTCAGTATTATTTTTTATTGTTTGGTATAGAAGTGAACTACTTCTTTCAAAATACAATTCTTCAAAATTGTTTTGCTACTCAACAAAAAAGATATCTATTTGTCATCATTTAAAATTGCCACTGATTGACATTATCTATAACTTTTGGATGGAAAACCATATCTACTCTATAGTCACCTTCTCAAAAAAGTGTAGGTTGTTGATTTGGCCTAATTAGAGCTATAGTAATTGAAAAAGAATCAGCTCTAGAGTTTTGATCATGATGAACTAAATTGATTGAAAAGGTTGTAAAATCAAGTGTCACAGTCAAAACTTGGTCATAATAGTGCTTCAAATATTCCTTCTTCACTTGGTATTGTCCATAAATGTTTCTCAATATCAACTCAACATATCTTTACACTTTAAAAAGTCTCACTCCATTTTATTTTACTTGTTCCAATCCTAATATTAGTGCTTCATACTCTACTATGTTGTTAGTATTTTTAAAAATGTGCTTGTAAAAGTAAGTACATACCTTACCATCTGGTGATATCAATACAAATTCAGCACCTAAACCAAGAAAAAGACATCTACCTTTACATTCTAGGATCCATATTTTCTCTTCTTCTTCTTCTTCTTGTATATCTAGTTCTTATGTTTCCTTTCCCAATTCAAGGTAACAAACTCCATGATCTAATTCTTCAAAAAGAATATGAGATTTTGGGTGATCAGAGTTGGAAACTATATACTTGGACTTTTTCTGAAGCTCAAGTTTCTGATTTACTCCTTTGATTGGGATGTGAGCAGAAGACAATTCATCTTGAATTTTCCATTGATATCTTTATATAAGTTTCTACTCAATAACATTACAAAATAATCAGGAATATCTGTTACTAGAATTGCCATTTTAAACATCTTATCTAGAAAATATGCTAGAATAACTTAAGCATCATTGATTTGTAGAATCAATTAAACTTATTTTTCCATTAAGTAACATATCCCTATTGACTTAGCTAGAGTGAGGCCAAGGGAATCAATGAATTTAGCTAGCATGACATTATTGAAAGATATAGAATCTAGGACATGATTTCTCAACATAAACCTATTGATCGAGAGAGACACATAAAATGTCTCTATCCTTTTGGATGGGGAAGCAGATGTGGGAGAAGTAGTTACAACATTTTTTTGATAAGAGACCTATTTGGGAGTAGGAAAGATGCCTTTTCATGTGTTTTCTATATTGTTTCATCATTTACTTTAAACATACTTCATTAGTCTATTTAGTTGATGTAGATAAGACCTCAAGTATTTAGCTTCTGATATTTGAATCTTGGTTTTATTGATGTGTTCAATAATGTCAAAAGAAGGGATGAAAGTAGACAAAGTTGGAATAGCTTTAAAAGTATGATTAATTATCTTATGAGGTTGTGAATATGAAGATACTACATTTTTATCTTTTGGAGCAAGAGAAGTAGATAAATGACTACCTCTTTGGAGAATGCTAACATCTGGTTTAGAGTCTTATTTCTCTTTACCTTGTTCCTTCAAAGATTTTTCACAAAATTGCTAAGTTAGGGACCTTTTAAACACTACAAAAGAGTGACTATGATCTTCTTCAATCATTTTTTTATAATCACTTTCTTATTTATATTCAAGGTAGCCTTTGTTGGAGTCACCAACAGAATCTATAAAGTCATCTTCATCATTAAATACTTGATCAAGGTCAGTAACCATATGATTTTCTTCATTCACTTAAATGTGGTTCTTTAGAGCATCTTCAATTTCTAGTCTTTTTTAGGGTCCAAAATTATGATTCCAGTTCTGATTATTGAAATTGTGTGTAGGTGCATTCCTAACAAGAGTAGAATGAGCACCTTGACCAATCTACCTTTTAACTTACAAGTCATTTGATAATCTATGTAATAGGGGATACATATTGGTTTGCAATGTAGTCAAAGTAGAACTACCCACCTTGTAAGTTGTCTTCTTAATATTTCTAACCATGATAAGGTCATCTTCAATCTCTATAGCAATGTTATAGCAGTTGGTAAATCTACAAGATGTGCTCTACATAATTGATAGCTAACCTATGGAAACTAAGGATTAATGAAAAATCACTTCTAGTTATCACTAGTGGGTTGAACATCATGAGTTATTTTTTAGATCAATCTGTTAAACTTAATGATGAAATCAACATATGTGGTTCTTTTTTAAGCTGGGTCAACTAGGTGAGGAATATGTGTGAGTCTTTAGTAGTTTTAAATATTATTTCAAATTGCTCATGCATATTGGCCCAATTTATTATGGTTTCAAGTTATAAATGATAAAACCATTCTACAAATAATTTGTGTAGGTTTCAATGAAGCACCTGAATGAAACATCTTCATGCTCAATCCCAATCACTTCACAGGATACAAAAAAGGCAACTAAGTACTCATCTAGACTCTATTTTCTATCATCTATGAATTTATGAAATTTTTTTCTTGACCCCTTAGGTAAGTAGTGAAGATGAGGAGTTAAATTCAATGGACCAATCACTAACACCCAAGGAATAGGGATTTGTTACACCATTCTTCCAAGAATAAGAAATTAGGTATTAATGGGTTAGATTATTCCTAAAGAATTATGTTTCATATGACTTACAAGAGTTCACACTTGTATCATAGGTGAAAGACTCATTCTTCATATTTTGGTTTGAGGAAATCTAGAATTAAATGACTCTTGCAACTAAAATAAGTCATCCACTTTGCCTTGAGCTCTTCTTGCTCTGGTGAAAGGTCAATTTTCTAGATTGAGGTGCTTATGTTTTTCTATGGACTTTTTCAGATTAGTTTAGATTTATAAGCAAATAGTTAGGAAGCAATTACTTGGCATGCAATGACTTAAAATAAACAAAGTATTTAATTCACATGCAGTGACTCGAATAAAGCAAAGTGATTACTTATGACAAGTAAATCAACTCAAGACAAACAAAGTAATTACTTTACATGCATGCATTTCAAATCAAAAGCATGAATTAAAATTTACATGAAACTTCTTATATATTAGTGTGGAAAACATGCAATTTTAGAGAACTAAACATTAGTTTATGTCTATCTTACCCTAGAGTGGATAATATAATTTTAGCCCTGGTTAAGTTTGTGTTCCCCAATGAAGTCACTAGAAATTGTTGGCTAGATATTTTTTAGGCTAACAAAAGTACCTAAGCAATCGTGGGATTAAATCTCTTTCATTTAATGGTAAAGCTCATGTATTTTTTATTCTTATCTATTCTAACTATTCATACATTCATTTATTCATAATTAATATACATTATTAACAAAATATGCATAAGTTATCATATTTTGGGGTATTACATCAATCAAAAAGTTCATGAACCATAACAGAGTGATTTTGCATCAAGTAAGCAACTATTTTAGAGAATATGTAAGGAAGTTCTGAGAAATATAGAATGAAATGACTATAATATGTGAGAAAAAATAATTTATACTTCAAAACAAGTAGTTTCATAGATCTTATTATATATTTATAAGTAGATAAACATTTAAGAGAGGATAATCATTTTATAAAATGATTAAGAAAAACTATAATTCATACTTATATTTAAAAATAACAAAAAATTTACCATTTTAATCTTCAAAGAATGCACCAAATGATCTCATTAGATGTAAAGTTCCACAGAAATCAACTTTTTTCTTACTCACTTTGAACCAATTTCATACAAAAACATTCAAAAATCTAAACATGAAGTTTCAAATTGCTTAAAATTTCTTTTACTTTGGTTACAATTTCTTTCCAAAATTTACCATCCTTTGGCATGTAGGCCTTCACTATTACTTATACTATTTTAGATGTCAAAATAAATTACAAGAAAACTCCTTGAATTTCCATGTGATATGTTAAAAATTGAAAACCAATCACATGTAGCACTTTTCAATTTCACTATTTGGATAAAAAACAATCTCTTTACATGATACACAAAGCTTACTTAAGTAAATTGTTTTTACAAAATAACTTCAAGTAATGGCATCTAACCAAGTTACTTGAGTCTTAAATTTTATGAAGTAACTTAATTTTAAAAGTAACTTCACTAAATTACTTACAATGTAATTAATTAAAATAATATTACTTCAAAAACAATACTTGATATGTCAAAACAAAATAAAAGAAGATAAAAGAAAATTTTATGAAGAGAAGTAAAAACAATCACTCCAATTCATGAACTTTAGATTTGAACTTTTCCTTGTATTTGATATGTTGATACATCATGAATTGGATTGCCACATCATCTAATTTGGCAACTGATTACCTTTCTATTTCATATCTCAGCAATTCCCTTTATAGATTCTTTTAATAAGCTTTCACCTTCTCAAGTCTAGGTTTAATCCTTTTGACCTATTGTTGAATTTTTATTAACTCTTTTATATATTTCTCTATGAAAGGAATTGTGGAATTTTTAATTAACTACTTGAATTAGTGATGCAACTATTTAGTTGTCCTTAGAATTTTCTTATACCAAACATTTATGAGATATAAGATTGAGTCCTCTAGATCCACTTTTATGTTATAAGCATCTTCTTTTAAATTCTTCATTTCCTCAAGCTTTGCCCCAAGAATATTCATAAAAAAAGATGTAAGGTGTTCCTCTTGCTTTGATTTCTTTATTGACTCTTTTGGAATAATATTTTCTTCAATGAAAACCTTTTTACTTGAAGAATATATTTGTTGAAGGCTTTCTTGCTACAATTTAGAGATTTTATTCTCATTTCTATCTCTTTCATCAATATTTTTATCTATGTCAATTTATTTTCAATATCAAATAGAATACTTGGGACCTTATGAAACCATTTCAATGTAGTTTGTAACATTTTCTCAATCCATTCATCAATTACCATAACTTTTTTCATAGTTTATTCTATGTTAATTATTGTTTGTTGATAAAATTCACCTCCTAAAAGTAATGATTACTGACGAGTAGATCTTGCCACCTAGGTAATTATTTCTTACAACTTATAAATTTGTTCCTTCAACTTAGCTTTATCAACTTTCTCTTCATCAAGCTTCTAGAAAAGTGTATTAATCAGGGTCTGAGTGTCTTAATTCAAGCCTTCTATAGTGACTTCTCCAAGAGATAATTTCATAATTGTTAAATATTCTTTAGTAACTTCACCGTTATTCTTACCCTATGGAGAAAATAATATCTCTACAAATTTGTAGCTTGGAGGCTCAATTATTAGTTTTGAAGTCATTTAAGAACTCTTGGGTTTCTCACCCTTTTGATCAAGACTTATCAAAGGCTATAAGTATATCTCCTCCAAGTTAATTTCATCTTTAGTCTTAGGAGTTGTCTATGAATGCCAACCATGAAGATATATCCATACCATTTGAAGTCGCTGAATGAATTACTATTTTTTGTTGATTATTTATAGTCACTAACTCCTGAGAAGTAACCTCTTTTGCATCTCAAATATCCTGAACTACATTAAAAATTGATTGTTCATCTTTTTGTTTTCTCTTTTTCTTTGTCCTTAAGTTCAATTGTTACTTGTTGCTAAGATACTTCCTAGGATGCTATCAACTTTCCAATAGTTATGCTATCTTGATAGTTTTGGACATGAACAAAAGGAATGTTGGAATGATCCTTAGAATGAGGTGGAGGAAGAGGAGTAGGTGGTGTGTATGAAGGTGGAGGAGGAGGAACATTATTCTTCTTCTGAATAGGTTTCTTAGGGAACTTAAAAATTAGAGATTTTAAGGGGTGGCATAAGTGTGGAAGGATTCACATCTTTCATTAATATATAAATTGGTTCCTTTTACTTCATCATTAATTAAGATGAAGATGTGGTAGAAATAATAATGGAAGAAAAAGGAAAGTTAGAAGTAGGAATAGTTTTGAAAGAGATAAGAGGGTATGCAAGTACAACTGGCTAAATTGGCTCCTTTTATTTCACTAAGGAGTAAGTATCATCAACATTATTCTTCAATTTAAACTTTTTATTTAGATCTTGACTATTTTATCCTTTTATTTATTTCCTCTTGTGAGTAAATTGACCCATTTCCATAATTATTGGTTCTTTCATATAGAAACCTTTACCAAGAAGCCATATTGAAGTCATATCAAGAACTACTGAAGTTATCTTGAAAAGAGTCTTGACTTGATTCTTCTTGAAGTAAATCTCTAGAAGTAGATCATTTTCTCCTCTCATGACATGATAAGAATCATGAATCACTTGTCCATCATCTTCTATATCTTTTGGAATTACAACCAAATCAATAGAGTAGATTTGCTAAATAGAAATCATAATGTTGTCTCTTCTTCTCACTTCAAACTCATCTCCACAATCAATCTATAAGTCTTCAACTGTAGGAATATTCATATAATAAATATAAACTATGTTTTTATCTATACCTCTAAAATCAAAATTTTCACTAGCTTCAAAATGTGATTGATTGTAGTTGTGATACCTTTTTGTTTGTATATTCTTTGCCTTGTAAATGCATGTATAGTGGTAGTAGCAAAAAAAAAGAAAATTGATAGATGAATGCTGAACTTAACACTATAGGTAATGAAATTATAATAACTACCTACACAAATCCATAAGAATCCATTTGTTAGTAGGGTACCTTAGCAACTTGACTAGTGTCCTTGTGAAACCTCCAACTTTGAGATATGTGAAATTGAGGAATTGGATAAAAACACACCCAAAATGGGAAACTACCTCCAAAAATATATTTGATACTCTTTTGTCCTTTAAGAAAACATTCCATTTATATATTATTTCATAAAATAATCCATCATTTACCCTTTTGTAGTGTTTTAAGTATTCAAACAAAGTTAACTGAGGGTAATATTCATATATAAGCTCTATTGCCAACATCCCTTTTGTATTTAGTATATAAAATGCTCCATTTGATGCTAATACGTATAATAAATATGAAGTTATTTTTAATTAAAATGTTTATAATACATTACATAGTGGGTGATCAATGTTATCACTTATCATCCTTGACCATTTGATCGATGCAGAACTCTTGTTAACATCAATAGCCCTAATGTATGCATACATCCAGGTATAAAAGCACTTGGAATTATTTGACCCATTAATTATACATAACAATTGAGTAATTTCATCCACTTCTTAAACCAAATAAAATCTTACTATTTGCTTTGGAAACCTTGAAGGTTGCTGTGATTTCCTCAGATAATTTATATTTATTAGCTTGATGTAATATGATGTCTTATTATCTCATTAATTCTTAGCTTTTTACATTGATACATCAAAAAATTTATATATTAATGGATTCTTAAAATATTAGTCAAATTATTGAATATCTAATATTATCACTACATTACTGTCGGTATCTTTTACTATCCCAGTACTTAGCACACTCTAGGATAAACTTAGGAAGTTGTGCAGAACTTGGGACTATTATAGCTTAAAAAATCCCACCATTGGTCATTGCTTATGTAATTGGTTTCTTAATTATGTATTTTGACCTTTCCAATAGCTTAGTTATGTAAATGTGTCCTATGTTAGTATCATTTATCTTAGATAGCTTGTAAGTAATATAGGACTCAGTGGGATATCTTTTGTATTCATACTTCATCTTTGCTTCCTTTGACTTCTCAACTATCTTTGCCTTAGACTTTCCTCTCCTACTCGACCTTGGAACTTATTCAAGTGATAACTTAGGAACATATTTAATCAGAGTTGTTTGTTCTTCTACTCCAGTTTGTTCTCCTTCTAATCCTGACATTTATTGTGATTAACAAAGGGAAAGCTTGGTATATGCTCTTTAAAACTTTGTAAATGATCTTGCTAGTTTAGAAAATGTTGAACAACTGAGTCATGTTATTATCATGAGTAAAAATTAAGAAATATTTAGATATTAAGAAATTCTAGTAGTAAAAATCTTTGAAAACTCTAGGAAATTCATGCTAAGTAACATGATGTCAAAACTCTGGGAAGGTCTAGTAATTCTATAAGTCTTAAGTCCTAGAAACTCTAATTGAGTAACAATCATTTAAAACTACAAGATTATTTAGATAATTCACTTGAGTTTCTATGGTCAAGGTACTTGGGTTATAAAAATTAAGGAAGCATAAGTAGTCAGTAATTAAAACCCTAGGCAAGTAAGTAGTTGTTGAAAATCTAAGTAGTAATGCGCTTGAGAACTTTGGGTTTCTAGGGAACAGTTACTTGGTTTGGGACTCTAGGAAGAAAAAAATCATGAAATGTCTAGGCAATATGATCTAGGTCAAATGCTATGGAATTTGCAAAAGAATTTAGTGTTTTGGGGATTTTGCTTAAGTTTTTCCCATGTAAGATGTCTCTAAGTATTTTACAACATCCATGCATGCAAAAATGAAAAATAATTGGAATAAAAACAAGAAATAATAGAGAAACTATCAAAGAGGTAAAAAAAAACTTACTAAGGGAAAAACAAGATGAATACAAAAAAAGGAAACATGAAAACCAAGAATAAACACTACATACCTCAAATGCAAATGGGTCATGAATGATTTGCTCAAAAATCACTCCATAATCTCAAATGATGTCACTCAAGATTTATAGGGGTAGTATCCAGGACAAACAACTTGGAATCTAAGTAGGAAATGAGGTGGATATTTTAGTATTTATATTAGCCCATGCATTAATGAAAACTAAGTGGCACATGGGAATAAATCCACACAAGTATTTTGACATTTATCATGGTTCTTGAATTGCTTTACTTGAGTTGGTCTAGGAAGTCAAGTACCTTTGAAACCCTAGTTTGGTCTATGATTATGAATAATTTGTATTTGTGAACTCTCACTACTTTTACTTATAACTTTAATCAAGATAAATAACATCAAAACCTTGGGTTTTTATAATTAGTGTTTTGTGGGTTTATGAAACTACTTTGTTTAGCTTTTTATGTGAAGCAAAGTCATTACATAATTTTGATTTTAACTAGTTGGTGTAGTTTGGGTTTATTGAGACAACTTACTTCAAAGTAAATAATTAAATTAACTTTGATAATTAAAATTAGTCTAGCAATAAACCCCACCACTTAGCTTTTTATTAATCTCTTAGAATGATGAACAAAATGGGTTTTTATGAGGATGACCCAGATATACATTTCTTAAACCTTATGGATCAATTTTAAGAAATTAGGATTGAAAGAAATCATAATGAAAAATACTAAAGGCTAAGTATTAATTAGGTACTAAGTTTCAACAAGGACAACT
The DNA here is from genome assembly GCA_037957365.1 of Torreya grandis. NCBI lineage: Eukaryota > Viridiplantae > Streptophyta > Pinopsida > Cupressales > Taxaceae > Torreya > Torreya grandis. The sequence goes on along the minus strand of JARHVA010001381.1, from coordinate 27,560 downwards.
GACTCATAAAAGACAAAAGACAAAAAAATTAATAAGTGTAACCCAAAATTCCATGTGTGAAATTTTGGGGGACACCAAGGCCCACATTCATCATAAATGCATTAGTAAAACCTAAAAAATATTCATTTTACATAAAATAAAATTACATCATTAAAAATTACTAGAAACATATGTTTCATTTATCATTTATCTATACATATCTTCATTTTTTGAAAAATTAGGGAGCAAACAAAATGCGAGATGATCTATGTCAAGTAGAAGTATCCTCAGTGGAGACATTAGCCATAGATATGGAGCTATAAAATATTCTTTAGGTTGGAATACTTAGGAACTTCATTATTAAAATTGATGGTTATGACCCTCATATTTCCATGAAATTTGTAGGGGGTGAAATTATAGAGTTTTTATGATTTAAGGGATTCAATTTGATGTAATATAGGATGTCATCGGCCATGTTATGATTATGCATGCTAGTAAGTTATATATAACTAATAGAGACACTAAGGGTGAATTAATAAATTCTTATTTGATGGGGAGGAATTATTGCAATTCCAACATAGTTATCTCATGGATTCCATCACTCAGCCCTACAATGTCATGTCCAAACATATTATGAAATTAATCACTTTGTATGGAAAGTACAAATATATATTAACCTTTCATTTATTTTCTCAATCTCTTTAAACATCAATATGTAGTCAGCAATCCATATTGATTTTTGATTTCTATGGAAAGATTTGTTTTGTAATCTAAGAAAGGGAAAGAGAGATTTCGTATACACCAAGCTATAATTATACATATATGGAAGTATGTCCAATTTGAGAAGATGAGTCTAATGTATATACCCTATAAGGAAGAATATTAACATTTAAAATAACCTTACAAGAATCTTTGAAGATCTTAGAGGGAAAAGCTAGTTGAAAGAAGGATGGGGGAGGGCATAAAAAATATACCATGGGAAAAGCATCCATTATTGTAGATGATAATACTAACTGCTAAATATGGGATAGGATAGAAAATTGAGGGTCTTAACCTTCTAAATAATAAGTAATATATCTCTTCAAACAAATATAAAGATCATGACAAGGGTAAACATAAAATTGAGTAAGAAACGAATGAGAAAGATGCTTACAAAGAGAATAAAAAACTCATTGAGCATTGAGAAGAAATAGATATTCACTAAGATTTATTGAAATGGTTCTAAAAATAAAAAAAATTAATCAAAGAGACCATAAAAAAGGTTTGGGCATCAAATAAGTGACCTAAAACACATAAGAATTTCAATAGTTGGTAAACTAGGCCAAAGGCTTTAAAGAGAGGGTCAATAGTTTAGAAGAGGAAAATATATCACTCAAACATAATATTGAATCCCTAATAGCTCATAGTAAGGCAAAAATTATTAATTTTAAATTACCCACAAATTGTTTTTAACATCTCTTTTTTTAGAATTTAAAGCACAAGGTGAAATGGTTTATGACCTAGAACTTTGTTTTACATGACCAACCACCATGTTTACATGCATGTAAACCTTAGCTAGAGTAATTACCCATATAATATTCTAGGTGAATATTTTTTCACTAGGGAGACCAACATGCCATTTTAATTGTATCTATATGTTATCCATAATAATAAACCCATAACTTTATGGTGGTAGATAACTTCCCAATAGGGCCACCTAGGTGTCCTTATCCTACCTAAGCATTTTATGTCCACGAAAACTTGGTGTAGGCTAGGGTAGTTAACTTTACCTTCATTTATATTGGTATATATAAGTTAAATACTTAGGTTATCAATTCCATTCAAATGTTATGGATGAAATAGGTATTCACTTCTAATCCAAGTTCATAATAGTGTCCTATCTAATTCAATCAATGGCACTTATCCAAATAGATTTTAGAAATTGCACTATGACTAAACACCTTTGAAAGTAAATTGAATTTTTATGCACTTTATATATTATATTCTATGTGAGAGACCCATGATGTTACTATCCCTGGTTTTAGATCATTGTACTCCATGCCTTCACTTTAAAAGTAAATTACCATTGTAACTAATTAATTGGCTATCATTATTTCCAAGTTAATATTATTATGAGTGGATGTTATAATTTCCATCTATAGTGGAAACATACTCTTACTAGAACATCTTGTAAATAATAACCTAGATATTTAAACTTCTCTAGTATTATTTATGTCTCAATTGGTCATAATCGTAAGAATAATAAAATTATGACACTTATTTTAAAATTGTAAAATATATAAATCCTTTGTTTAATGAATTGAATTTTCAAATATGTTCTTTTAGTAACCTAAATATTTATTGTGATTACTAGATATAAATATATCAACCATTACCATGTCATAGATATAATACTAACAAGCCTCTATAATTAACATTAAGCATGATTCAATATATCCATCATCTGTTGAAAGTGTGCACTCATGGAAGGCAAATTCATTTTCATTATAACTTACCATGCATATTGATACTCTAATATTTATATGCATTACCTATGGGTAAAAATAATATGGACTAAGGTTAGAAACAATAATTACGAACATTCTTATGATTGAATTAATTTTTAACTAAGGAGTTTAGGTTTCCCTCCTACATTCTATAAAATAAAATGGATACTTTTATTGATTTGCCAATAGTAAGGAGAATGATATAATTTGTCAATTGTGAAAAAAAATAAGTATTTATATTAACTATTTAAAACTAGATTCATTAATAAAAATCCAATAATTAAGACAATAATTCTCCTTTTCAAAATAAAACATGATTAATTTGAATAGTTATAATTCCATTTGAAAAGAGACTTTAGAGATATTTAGTGATAAATCTTTATATACTAAAAAATTAGATTGCCTTTATTTCTAGTGATAATAGATTTAAACATAGCGTTGTATGGTTTCAAAGAACATAATGCATTATAAATATCCTTGCTTAATACTATTTTATTTTATCCCGTTGTAACATGGAATTAAATTCCTTCTAAATATAAAATATATGTTTGCCTCTCATGGCAATTTATGGATCAAAATAAATAATGTATTAATTTTAATGCATACACAATACCTAGAATCAATAGTATAAACTATAATTAATTCTCACATATATGAACTTACCTAAATGTGTATTTAACATGCAAATATGGTAGTTTCACAATTTATGTTTAATCATTTAGAAAATAACTAATCCTATAAAACATTTTATCAATTTATTCACAAGTTACTCAATAAGAATCAAAAAAATTTCCTCAAATGCATATGTAACTCATAATTATAATACTTAATTCCCATTTTACATATGATACAACATAATAAAGGCAGTAATGAAATAAAAATTATACAACAATATTGAATGGTTCCAAGTAAAATTTTACATTATAAAACATGTTAAATCAATAACATCCAACAATAATTAATATAACAAGGTACTAAAGTCAAAAATAAATCAACATTGTAGTATGCATGATGTCTTCCCCATAAAAACCATCTTGTCCTGACCCATCCTATCAGCCCCCCAATTAGTGGGCCTTATCATGCCCAACCATCAACTAAGAGGTGGAGTCTAGATTTTAGGGCATATAAAATGTAAGCAAGGAAAATAAGGGAATAAATATCCTTAACTTATAGTAGTTACATAATAATGAAAATTTAAAAGTTTAAATTTAAAGTGTAGACACTAATAAATAATCCTTGACAACCTTGGTCTTTATTTGAAGGAGTTTTTATATGTAAACTAATTATTCAGTTGACCTCAAAATTTATTCATAACATATTCTAGGCATACCAAGATAATAAAGATAATGATATTTAAGTAATATGGAGTCATAACCAAAAATGAATGAGAAATGAAGACATTTGAACTGATAAACAAACTTTTAAGGGTTTAAGCATCTCACCATTTTTACCAATTAACTAGGTAAGGACATTTAGTCACTTACAATGGTGTGCCATAGTGATTAACTATCCATATCTGATCATCATGTGGATGGTTCAATTTTAATACCAAAAAAATCATAAAGATTGCACAAAAGGCCTGATGATTATTAGAAAATAACTTCATATCTCCCAAGCATATGATGATGAACATTAAAATTAATTACTCAAAAAAATGGTGTATTAAAATACTAATACCATAGTTAGCCAAATGCATAATAATTTAAGTAACAAAAACCCCAAAATTCTAAAATAAATTATTAATTAAACCCAATAAAATGTATGCATAGTTATCTCCAAATAAGTTAAACCCTCAAATCAAATTTCCCCAAAATCATGGTTAAGACAACAAGTAAAAGCTCATGAAGTGGTATGAATGAATCACCAAAAAAATAAACCTAATACTGAACCAAGTTGACTTATTCTAGAAAAATGGATTAAAAAATAATATCATATTAATTATCCTTGTTTATTAAGAAGAGATATCATGGATTATTATGTTAAATTTTGACAAAGGAAAGATATTTTTAAAAACCCCAAAAAATTGAAATGAATAGAATTTTAATAACCCATTTAATGGAATAATTGATTTATATTCAAAAATATAAAATGACCTACAACTATATTTTTAATAACCCATTTAATAGAATAATTAATTTCTATTCAATTTAAATAATTATATAAACCCTTGTAGGTTCATTAGGAAGTCTTACAGCTTACTCATGAACCTATAAGTAATTTTTTATTCTATATTACTTTCCCTTAGTATTGGTATTGACATATAATTCCTTACAAGAGAAAAAATATAGAGCTTACCTTTTTTATATCATAGTGGAAGAGTTTTTTTTTGCTTTTCCTCTTGACAAGCCCTCTATTTCTAAACATGGCCTAAGCCAGCTGATTATCTCTCCAAGAAGGGTTTTCATGCCAAATATTCTTACTTATTGATACCAATCCCTTAGGGTTTCATTTTATACCCTATCCCTCTACTACACCTCCCTCTCTCTCCTCCTCAACTACCCTTATTGAATAACAATCAAGATTGATATTTAGATATAAGCTAAGTCCCTCCAAGTTTATAAAAATTAATGGCATGAGAAGATTTTCCAAATGACCAAAATAATTTTCAAGGATGCATTTTAATTTTGTGGTCAATGGCTCATGAACCCCTAATAGTTATCATTAAAATAATTTTTTGTTAAATGTAATGTTATCATTACCAAATCAACCTATGGGATAATTTTTTTAGGGTCCCTTACTATATTTTGAAGGGAAAATTATATGAGAGAGGTTTGAAAATATACCAAGGCACACCCAAACATAACAATCTATGAAGCCAAAAATGTTAGGTGGCTAAGATCTAAGCAAATATTAAGGCTAAGTATATCTCATGACCATGTTCGAGATACAAGACTAATGAAATGAAAGAAAACATGACAAAAACGTTGAGAAGATCAAAATGAAAATAATAATATAAAATATGACAAGTATAGAAATGGATAGACTTCTACAAGTGTTTACATATCAATACATTATCCTTTTTACCTATATTTTTTGATTTTGTTCCTTATCCTTTGAGCACTAGAATCCACCACCAACCTATCTCATTTTACCTATACCTATAATCAGAAATGGCATCAATAGTACCTATAAGATATAATTACATGTAAAGTTAAAATAAATAGTATGATTTAAAAAATTAAATGTTGGAACCAAATTCACTCATATAAAAAATAAGATCTAGACATAGCATTTTTTCTAGTGCCTAAAAATATATTAAAATAAAGACTTCAAGTATAGATAAATAGTGAAAAGTATGCTAGAATTATGTATAATAGTATATGAATGGAATGTGGAGGCAAGGTTATAACATTCTCATCCCCATAAAGAGGATCCATCCTAGTGATAGATTAAAACATATAGGTATAGTGCTTATTAAATAATTATGTATCCCCCCGTGTAACATTTCAAGTACTTAGTGGTTCCCATTGTATTAGAACCTAGTGGATTTACTAGTTTCTTAATTTAATATTATGATGTCCTAAGATTTTCACTAGGTTTATCTGTATCTTTTCCTTTTCCATAACCTATAAATTTTTCCAATCCAACACATGATATAAATTAGGTGCGTATTTTCTTAGTAATGCAATATTGAACACATCATGAATTATTGATAGAGAAGGAGGTAAATCTAGTTGATAAGCAAAAAGGATGATTTTATCCAATATGTTGAATGGGATAAAAAAGTGAGGAGCCAACTCAAAGGTTTTTCCAAAGTTGATGGAACTCTTATGTGGCCTTACACACATAAAAACCTTCTCTCTAATAGTAAATTCATGAGTCATTCTCTTTAGTTCAACATAATGATTTTGGTGATCAAAAGCATCCTTCAGGTTTTGTCATATTATGGCCATTTACTCATCATATTATAGTAATCATTTTGGACCAAAAATGGCTTGATTTTTTATGCTATCCCATCCAAGTGGAGATATGTATTTTCATCCATATAGGGCTTCAAAAGGAACTATTTTAATTTTAGAATGATAAGAGTTGTTATAGGAAAACTCAATTAAATGGAGATAATCCTCCCACTTAGTATATTGATCCATGAAATACATGCACAACATGTATTTGACTACTTGGTTCAATATTTCAATTTTCCATCTATTTATTAGTGGTATGAAGAACTAAAATTTAGTCAAGTTCCAAAGGCTGTAGTCAATGTTAACTAGACCCATGATGTGAACAACTTATCTCTATTTAAGATGATGAATTATATCACTCCATGTAATTGAACCACTTTTTTAATAAAGTGTTTAGTAAAAATAACAATGTCATCATTCAGATTCCTAACAATAAAGTGACCAACTTTGGTGGATGCATTAATTACTACCAATATAGTATCATGTTGGTTACAAGATTTAGGAAACATTGTAAAAAAATCAAGTGAAAACACTTCCCATTTATCTCTTTGTATGCCATGTTGGTATAGAAAACCCCCAAGATGGTAGTGTTTAGCCTTCACACTCTAACATTCTAGACATCTCACCATAAAATTAACAACATATTTCTTCAAGGTAGGCCAAAAATAGAGCCTTTTTAGTTTATGGGTCTATTTTGGTTGCCCCTAAATGGGAAAAATGGGGTGTTTTATGCACTTACTACAATATTATATTAAATATTCTGCTTGATTCATGTACAATTTTTTTTATTTTGATGCCTAATAAGGCCACCTGGTTTAAAATAAAAATTATCAAACTATTTTTCCAAGGGCTCATCAACTAGTCCTACACTTAATTCTTGGTAATAATTATTAACAAGTCGTTATTATAGGATAATATTACTAAAATTCCCTTGTAATATATACAAGGTAGAAAGGTATGTAAATCCATTGAGTGCATCAGCCACATAATTTTCCTTTCCCTTCACTAAGTGATGTCCATGTCAAAATTACTAACAAATTCTAACCATATACATTGGCAAGAATTCAAGTCATCTTGTGAGAATAGGTGTTCTAGGCTACAAATATCATATTTCATTTTGAAATGTTTGCATATCAAAAAGTGATTTCACTACTTTAATGTGTTCACTATGACAACAAGTTTTAAAACATGTGTGGAATAGTTATTTTTTGATTCCTTGAGTTTGTAAGATTCATAGGCCACCACTTTACATTCTTGGGTCAATATGGCATCAAATCCTTCCTTAGAAGTGTCACATAATACCTAAAAATGACCATTTGAATTAGGTACGATCAGAATAGGAGTTGTTTTTATCAACTCCTTGAGCCTATTAAAATCCTTTTTGTATTTAGGTGTCCATGCAATTTTTTTTCCTTTGAACTATAAGGATGTAATGGAGTTGGCCAGGTAAGAGAAATTTTCCACATATTATTGATCGTAGATAGCCAAGCCTATAAAACTATGTACTTTGTGCATGTTGTATGGATTAGGCCACTCTTGAATGGCTTGATTTTTTTTTAAGGTTTACCACTATTCCATTATTGTAAATAAGATGTCCCAAGTAATGTGTTTTGGATTGGTAAAAGATGCATTTGGATAGCTTACCAAACAACTTATGTTATCTTAATCTTTGAGAAACCAGCCTTAAATGTTAATCATGTTTAGATTCATTCTTATAGTAGATGAGGATGTCATCTAAGAACACTTGTAAAATTTATCTAGGAAATCCTTGAAAAAGTTATTCATTAGATTCATGAATCTAATAGGTGTGTTGGTGAGGACAAATGGTATAATTCTGAATTTTTAGTGGCCATATCAATTTCTTAAGGCGGTTTTATATATCTCTTCCTCTTTGATCCATAACTGATGGTAGCCATAACTTAGATCAATATTATAAAATATTGTTGTATTTCATTTGATAAAAAAAATAATTGATCAAGGGTAGCATGTGTTGATTTTTATCATCACGTTACTAAGCCTATCATAATAAATGCACAATTTTAAAGTGTCATCTTTATTTCTTATGAAGACCACTAGAGCACCCCAAGGAAACATAATTGGTGAAATGCTTCTACTTTCCAAAATCTATTATAATTATATTTTTAATTCTTGAAAATATATCACATTCATTCAATAATGATATTTTGATGCAGGGTCAGACCTTGGCATAAATTCAATAGAGAAGTGGCAAATTAGGTAATGTTTCAAGAAAAACATCCACAAATTCTCATAAGATAGGAAAATCTGAACAAGATGATTCTTCCTCCTTGGAAAGTTCATGTACATTTGTAATACATAGAGATTACACCCTTTCAAAACAACCTTATTTTATTTTAGGTTTAAAACCATTTTTTGAATTTTTATCCCTTGAAGATCTTAGATTTCAATAAATTTTCCATTCTCATCAGTGCATTGCATCCTTTTTTGGGAACAATCAAGTGCTTCATGGTGTTATTTTGGCTAGTCCATACCTAGTATGATGTCATAAGACCCTAAGGGTGTTAAAAAATAAATTACCCTTATTTGAATTAGCCCATATCAAGTTCAATTTGCCCTAAGAATTATTGGATAGGTATCTAATTGGTGGTACAAAATTGACTTCCCATCCTTCTATTAATGGCCTATATTTCTACTTGCATTTATTCACTATAGTAGATGAAGTAAAGTTGTCCATTATACCAAAATAAATTAAAATAACTACAAAATTACCTTCAGTATCACTTCTTATTTCTATTAGGGTGGTTAAAAGTTTGCTTTTTTATTATCTATTGTCGGATATACTTTATGGTATGTTGTCTATTCCAATTTCAAATTTGGTTAATCCTTATAGTAGTGATTTTTAAATGCATTCCGAACACACTACCATCCTTTGTGGTGATATTGTAACATTTTTTCCCTTGTGAGTGGTCCATGTTGGATGGTTTGGACTCTGGTCCTTTTTGAAAGACTCATTCTTAGAGTTGCCTTGGGTTTTAAATTTTTTATTTTGACTTTGGAATTTATTGAAATTCCTTTTGTTCTCTTGGAACTTGTGATTTTGGTCTGATTTATTAACTTTTCTTTTTCTTTTATCGTGTTGGTAGAATTGATAATAAATTCTAGTGTCTTAAGATTAGTCATATTGATGTCACTCATTAATATTTATTTTAACCCTAAATTTAATTTGGTTATTTTTGTCTCTTCATCATGCATGTAGCCTACATGACATATCAGATTCAAAAAAATATTTTCATACTAAAATATGAACATATTTTATTACTTGAGCAACTAAAAATCTATTATTTTATGTTCCTTAAAGTGTGTACTTAAGTACCTCTTTCATAAATGGTTATCAAAAGTTATCTAACTAAGAATTATATGATGATACCCCTCCAAATCACAGAGATTATTCCACCATAGGGAATCATAACCATTTAATTGGTTGACAAAAATCCTTGCATTTACATTAAATGGCATGTCTTGAAGGTTAAAATATTTTTGTAAATTTATGATCCCTGCATCGGCTGCATCTCCTAATTCCTTACTTGAAAAGGTAGGTGGGGGAATATTTTTGAGTTATTTGATGATGGGGTCTAACATTATTATATGTAATTCCTAGAGTTATTTCTCCCTTATTTTTTAAACTCCTAATTGAGGGACTTATTCCTGAGCAGTACCCTCAATATTGTTTAACCTTCACTCTTGGTTTTCAATTTTGCCTTGAATGACATTCAGAGCATAAAAGATTCCATAAAGGATTTCTTCTTGATTATTATTTGGTTGTTTTACTAGATATATTATCATTTGGTGCTTCATTATTATTATTATTTTTATTATTATTATTATTATTATTATTATTATTATTATTATTATTATTATTATTATTATTATTATTATTATTATTATTATTATTATTATTATTATCATCATCATCATTGTCATTATGGGGAATAGGTTCATTCTTGATATGGTTTAGGTTTCTAGTAGAATGACCCCTACCTCAACTTCTACCTCTACCTTGACCTCTACCTCTTAAGACTAATTTATCATTTCCTTGATCATTGTTAACCTAATTATTTATAGTTCTAGTCTTAACCATTTTCCTAAGAAGTCATGAAATAGTTTACTAGGTAGGTTTGAGTAGAAATAAATTATTATAAGTTTTATTGTGTTTAGAATTAACAAATTAGCATAGTTTATGATATCAAGTGAAATAACCCCCATTTTTTTCTAAGCATCCCTTATTTTAGAATTTACAATGAAAGGTGAAATGGCTTATGACCTAGAACCTAGTTTTGCATGATATATCACCCGATTTATGTGTATGTAACCCTTATCTATGGTAACTAACCCTAGAATATTATACATAGAATATGTTTTCACTATGGATGCTGACATGCAATTTGGGTTGTATCGATATGTGATCCATAAAAATATACTTGGAATTTCATGGTGGTAGACACCTTCCCAATAGGACCACATAGGTTTCCTTATCCTACCTAATCATTATACATCCATGTAAACCCATTGTAGGATAGGGTAGCTAACTTTCATTTCTTTGAGATTGGGATAGCTAAGTTAAACAATTAGGTTATCAATGTGATTTGTATGTTAGGGATGAAATAGGTATTAACTTCTAAACCAAGTTCATAACATTGTCTTATCTAATTAAAGAAATGAAACTTATCTAAATATATTTTATAAATTACTTTATGTCTAGACACCTTTTAGAGGAAATTTATTTTATATGCCCTTGATATATTCTATTGAATTTTAGAGTCCCATGATGGTACTATCCTTGGTTTTAGATATTTGTACCATGATCTATAGTTATGGGGTCATCATACTCCATGATTTTAATTTAAAAGTAAATTTACATTAAAATTTATTAATTGGTTCTAATTATTTATAAGTTAATATTATTATCATTGGATATTGTAATTTTCATATATAGTGGTAGTATACTCTAATTGGACCATCTTGTAAATAGTCACCTAGAGATTTATACTTCTCTAGTATTATTGTCAGGTCAATTGATCATAATAATAATAATAATAATAATAATAATAATAATAATAATAATAATAATAATATTATGCCACTTATTTTAAAATTGTAAAATCTATAAATCATTTATTAAAAGCATTAACTTTTGAAATATATTCCTTTAGGAACATCATTATTGATTATGCTTACTCGTTAGAAATTTAACAACCATTACCATGTCCCAACTATAATACTAATAGGCCTATATAATTATTGTTAAGCATCATTAAATATATCCATTATTTATTGAAAGTGTGCAATCATGGAAGGAAACTTCATTGTCATTATAACTTACTATGCATATGGGTACCCTAATATTTATATGCATTCATTATGGATAAAAATAATTTGGACTACAGTTAGAAACAATAGTTACTAACATTATCATGATTGAATTAAATCTCAACTGAGGAATTAAGGCAACCCTTACTATAGTCTATAAAATTAAACGGTTGCTTTTATTGATTTTCCACTAAGGATAATGATATAATTGGGTAATTATGATAGAAAAGAAGTATTGTTATTATCTATTTCAAATTAGATTCATCAATAACAAAATCCAATAGTTAAGTTCTCCTTTTTAAAATAAAACATGATCAATTTGAATAGTTATAATTCCATTTTAATAGAGACTTTATAGATATTTAATGATAAATCTTGGTATACTAGAAAACTGAATTGCCTTTATTTCTACTGATAATAGATTTAAACTTGGGTTTTTAGGGTTTCAAAGAACATTATCCATTATAGAGATATTTTATTTATACTATTTTATTTTATGATGATATAAAAAAGAACTAGATAGATACTACATAAAAAATATATTTTTTCCCCTCATGGTACCTTAGGGATAAAAAAAAGAATGTCTTAATTTTTAAACATACACAATACCTTGAAACAACAATATAAATTATAAATAATTCTCACATATAAGAACTTTCATAAATGTTTATTTGACTTGCAAATATGGTAGCTGCACAATTTATGTATATCATCTAGAAACTAGCTAATCTTATAGAATATTTTGTCAATTTAATCATAAGTTACTCAATAATCATCAAGAAAATTTAATCAAATACAATTTTAATTCAAAATTTTAATAACCAATTCCAATTATTCATATGATACA
>JARHVA010001381.1:0-10000 GCA_037957365.1 Torreya grandis | reverse complement strand
ATAAATAACCATTTCAAAATAGAATATTTTTTTTGAAAATTTATAAGTTGTTAGCACAAGAGCATGATGATTTTTAAAATGTAATGTGTGCTTCTATCACTAATAAATATAATGTAAGATTTGCATATTTGGAACATGCATGCTTAGCAGAATATGCAACAAAATATATAGTAACATAAAAAAAATATGGAAATATGATGAAAGCCACAAATAATACTATATATTAGATTCAATAAACATATTGATCCTAAAAGCTATTATATATAAAAATGAGTTTTTTCATACCATATCAAACTCCTAAAGAATCATCGAAAAACCATTTTGAAACATGGTCATCAACATATCATGGTCACAAAAAAAGTTATAGAAAATATGAAAACTAATGTCATTTTGAAACTAATACTAAAATGGGGTAACATTTATATTGACTATGTGGATGTTGGAAAAAATAATAATACAATATTTGACATTGATAATGAGAAGGACATTAACAAATATTTTTGTATTATTTAAAACTATGATATCGAAGTTGATATAAATCATATAAAAAATAAAAGAACAATTGATACCTAAATAAGAAACAGGTTTAAAAAAGTAAACAACCAGTTCTCATAAGCAAATAAGACTATTTTAATTTACAAAAATTATTGAACTTTGAGCAATAACAAATAGTGAAAGGAATTATAATTTATAGAAAAGCCTCTCCAAACAAATTGATTTATGTGTTTTTAACAAGAGGTGATGAAATAAATAATACATATACATCAAAATTAATATAAAAATTAGTATTTTGTTTTACAATAAATAAAATAATAGTGACCCTCTCAAAGTAAAAGGCATTATGATTGCATACACTACTAAAATTGCATACAATGCATGTGGTGAAATTGCACTCTTTTTCTAATTTCCATATAATTTTTTTAAAATTCTCATATTAAATTTAAACACTTTGGATATTGTGAGAAAAAATTTATGTTCATGTAATTTCTATTGACAAACTATTTTCAATAGGAATTTGTATTCTTTATAACATATATAAAATAATATGTGAAATCATACATACACCTACAAACCCATTTGTAAATATAAAATTTATTTTATGATGTGATTTCTACCAGGCATAATTTATTAAAGATAATTAAATTTTTAAAACACAAAAATTATATATTGAGAAAATACTAAATACATTTTGGATAGATAATCATAAATGCTATCAACTGGAATAAGTTATAAGACAAGAAGATATCAAATTTTCTTCAGTTCTAAACCATATAATAATTTTCAATAAAAAAACATAATATATTGAATACTTGAACTACCATTATTATAAAAAAATTCCACTTGATCCAACATCTCCATATTTATTTCATAAAAACAAAGATGTTGAACTTCACAATGACAAAATGCTTACTATTTTTTAGGGATAAACATGCACACTAAATACAATTGACCATATACAAAGAGATTTTATTGACAAATAATTTTTGAATAGGAAAAATCCAATGCAATAAAAATAAATAATACATATTCTAGTATAGTTAGTTCGTTGAAACAACAATACATGTGATGGCTTAGCAAATGGTACATATGGGATATTCAAATATTACATGAGTATAATTACTAACATTGTATGGATATAATTTCATCATATAAAAATTAGTTAATGTCAATAACAAAAAAAATGAAATTCTTATACATTTGACATATAAAATGATAAAAAAAAACAAAAAACTAATTATATGAGAAAAAATTCTTATGTAAATAACATGTGCAGAAACATTTCATAGATCACAAGGGACAATGATGAATGATTTAAATTTAAACCTTTACCAATTGCATCATCATGGTATTCTTTACATTTTCCTATCTCTATTAACAAGTATCAAATTAGTGTACCTTGTAAATAGGCTAGATGATTAAAAAATTAGTATCTAATGAAATACACATTGAAAATCGAAGACTCTAAAAATTGGTGGAATGGAAATTTTTATATCATCTTGATATAAAACCTATAAATTTTTCATCATATTTTCTTTGAATATAATTATTTTACAATTGAACTTCTAAAATGTAGTTCATTATTATGAACTCATCTAAGCAACTATATTATTCTTACAATAAACTTGAGAAATGAAAATATAAAATAACATAATGCTTATACATAAATTCTATTGTTTCCTTGCCAGGAATATCCATGGAATCATGAAATGATATAATTTTTTTCTAAAACAAGGAATACAAATAAATATTACAAAAATATAGAAACCATTATAATTTATATATTACATTTAAGCATGTCCATACGAATATCAAATATATACTTAGCACCAATGGCTACTCTAATAGACATAATAAGATTTATATAAACAATTAATTCAAATCTAGAACATGATATTAAAACAGCCTTAGCTGGATACTTTAACATTCACATGATGCAAAATAAAAACTTTCACCAACAACTTCGTCAGTTTATGCATAATCATAATTTGTTTATTATCCCAAGTATGGAAACAACAAATGTAAGTACCATGATAGACCACTTTTCGAAAAATATGAATGTATGACATATACATTTGAATCTATTTCAGGATATTATACTAATCACAATGAAATTTTCCATGCATTTTCTCCTTTCAAATTGAGGAAAAACTTTTTGAGTGTATTCTATAAAGTAAACTGTAAATCAACTTATATGAAAAATATAAAATCTGAAAAAAAAAATTCAAAAGAAACAAAAAATATAAAGTTATATCTAATAGTTTTATTTACATTATCACTATCTATATGTACTTTAATTATTTACATTTATTATCTTAAATCATGAAAGTTCACCAAAAAATTTCAAAAATTCCATGCTAATTATTTTACTAACATTTCATTCCAATGAAGATAGAGCAAATTATTAAAAAAAAACATAGAAATATGGAATTAGAGAGAAACTCAAAAAGGTATGAATTTGTAAATATATTATTTATTTCGATATTTTATATTAAACGTAAATTAAGTTTAATTCAAAAATTAATTGTAGGATGAAATACTTAAATAACATGTTAATAACTATAATATCCTTTGTATTGAGATATTATTACTTAGTATATTTTGTTATGTTTATCATGTTCGATGATCCTTGGAATGTGTATAATTTCAAATTCTATCCCCTCCTTATGTAAATAATTAAACTCTTCCATTTATGTTTAAATTTTTTAAATAAATGTTAATTGAACCAAAATTAAATGTATATAATTAAAGCTAAATAAATTTAATTATAATTTTTATATTCCAATTATAAAAATTAGGTGGGTGTCGAGGATTTGTAGAAATGGTATGAATTCTAACTCATAGGATTGTTATGTAACATATAAGAGTTTGGTTTATAATATATAATTGGATGGATCATGCAAATAATTATAATATGTAAGTTAATTTTTAACAAAATTAATTAAGTTGTAAGATTCCCATGTAGGAATGCAAGGAATTAAATACATGTGTAATAAATTGGGTTTACTTGTGCAATTAGACCCAAATGGTACGTATAATATATTTTAATAAGAATTGGAATTTAAAGGAAATTTAATATTTTAAAAATAAATGTGTAAGGGAAAGTTTACTTGTGCACCTAAACCCACATGAACATGTAAGATAATTGTAAGGACAAGCATGGGTGTGTAAGAAGAAATGAATGCTCTTGAAATAAAATTTTAGGTGTGAGATCACTTGTGTAATTGAACCCACATGGACATGTATGATAATTATAAGTATAAGCATGGGTGTGTAATAATAAATAAATTATCTTATAATAAATATACTCCCACCATTAATGAAATTTGGTGGAGATTTTAAGAAAGTGTTAATATTAAATTTCTTACATTTTTATTATTTTTTGGTTGAAAATCCATTATCAAGAGCTTTTTGGAGGAAGGATATTGAGGGATTATTGTGAATATCTTCTTGTTGGATTTTTGAGATGGTTTTTGCTTGGACAAGTGGTGGAGAAGAGGTAGGATCCATTAAGCCTTATTTTTATCATGTAGTTCTATAAAATGTGTAGAATAAAAAACTATTACTCTACTTTAATTTTTATTAGTAGTTAGTGTAAAATTTGAAGTTAGATTAGTATCAGAAGATAATTTTTTATTTTGAGTTGTAAAGTGGTGGATAATAGGAATGAAAAACTTAAGTTTGAAACTCTCTCCCTCTCTCTGAATTTGAACAATGCATCTTGATTTCTTCATATGTTGTAATTGTTGTTTCATACATTTCAATATTTTAAATAATATGACTTAAAACTAGAATCAAAATCATAATAATATAATATAAATATTTAAACAAATTAAATTGATTATAAACAAACAAAATTAATATCTAGACCTTATTGATAATAATATTAACATAATAATAATCTAGATAATGGATTATGTTTGTTAATGAGGACACATATAAGTTATTTTAAAAATAAAAAAATAAACATTATATATATATATATATATATATATATATATATATATATATATATATATATATATATATATATATATATATATATATATATATATATATAAACACATACAAACATACATATATTAATATTTAATATAAATATTATGTTCTCAAACATTGTCATACTTTATATATGAATGATAATATTATTATTTTTTTTTGTATAAATACCATAATCATTTTTATTCATTAAGGTAAATGTAAGGGTTTTTAAATGACCCATAGACTTAAACTGAGGATAAATAAATATATAGAAATACAAAAACACAAAAAACACCTCTACCAATATCACTTGTTCCTAGAAATAACCACCACAAAACACAAAACACCAAAGAAACTATAGATAAACTTCAAGTAAAAGTCTACAATCCTTCCACCAACTTTAAACCAATAGATAACCTAAGATTTTTAATTTATTTTTAATTTTTCTTATTTTTATCACCATTACCTTATAAATTCTACTTGAAAACACTTGATCTATTATGGATTTCAATGTTACATTTCTATAACAACTAGGACATTGTGCTCATTTTTTGAATCTTGAGGAGATGTAACTTACCTAGAGGATATTATGAGTTCTTTTAGATACTAATTTATATGTTTCCTTAATTCAAGTTTCTTTCTAATTGAGTATAACTTTTTTCTCCATGCCAACTTTAATGCTATTTTTTAATACTCCTAGTACTTCTTCCATTTTTTTCCAGACTCAATTTATATCTTTGATTTATTAATTTTAAGGCTTACCTAAATATTTTTCAAATGAATTCATGATCTATTTCTCTTTTAAATTCTTGGCTTCATTGGAATTTTTTCCACTCAAAGTGCCTCTAATCCCCATTGTACTATACTTCTCCTTTTTGGTTTTTTATGTATGATTCCTTCTTTCTTATCCTTTCTAGGTTGTCAAAACATAACTTGATAGTAATGAATGGATTCTTATTACTCAAAATATGCACAAGCTTAACTAGTAATTTTACCTCATTTTTAATACTTTCATTGATTGTTTCATTTTTTCACTCATTTTTGGGTTGTCAAATATCATTTTTCTTGTAATAAATGGGTCCCTGTTCTTCAAAAGGTTCTCAAGTTTTTATGGTCTTTCCTCCATCTTCCTAGTTTTTTCAAAGACTATTACTTTGAGGCATGCCACTTCTAAACCTCCAATGCTAAGCTTTCTAGTGGTAAAAGGATCCTTTCTAATAGATATTTCCTTAATCACTTCCTTATCCTAGTCCTTAATGTCCAATTCCTTTCCTTCCTACCTAGTTCCTATTGATTTCTTGATGCATTTTCTAAGATCCCCCCTTTATCTTGACCTTTGTTCAAATAGTCAAAAACCTTATTTTTGAGATAATTATTGTGATTTTGGCCAAATTTATCACATTTGGTACAAATTTCCTTCTCCTATTCATACATAATTTGTTGATTCCATACCCCATACTTATATCTAAACTAAATGGAGTATGGAAGGGCCATGCATTGGGACACTTCAACATATAACCTATCAAAGATGAGTCTCCATCTTGATTTGGTGATTGAATCTAAAACTAAAGGTTTTTTTTATATATTTAGCAATGCCTATCATTATTTATTCTTCCCAATATTCTATGGGGATGTTTGATAATCTTACCCAAAGAATAATCACTTTTAAAGTCTCTTTTAGAGATTCAAAACTTAGTTTTTAGAACTTCAAGACCAATTTGTTTTTACCAAAAAACCATGGTTGCCCTTGTAGTATAGTAAGGTGGTCTTCCTAATTCAGGAAGGAAAATAGGAAGAAACTATTGAACATAAATTAAATTTATAGGTGGAATTTAGTTTTTAATTTCCTTAAGGACTAGTCTCTAACGACATCAATATAATGTTGATTCCCCAAAAATCTCCCTACCAGATATTTTTTAAGCTCGAAAATTTTCCTTTCTACTATCTCATCTAGAATACGTAATAAACTTTCATTTTCATATATAGATGGTTTCAATGAACTAATATGATGATGTAATTTTTTTTTTATAATAATATTTAATATATACATGAATTTTCTCTTCTACCCTAAACTAGGTAACATACATGCATAGTTTTATAACACACACACACACACACACACACACACACACACACACACACACACACACACACACACACACACACACACACACACACACACACACACACACACACACACACACACACACACACACACACACACACACACACACACACAATTATTGAAATCTAAAGGTGTGGGCTTTTTGGATCCATTGTATATGTCCATTTTATCCACTTATTATAGAATCTACTTTTATATCTAGTATGATGTTGTTTTTATCATTTTAACCCTCTTCTAAATGTTTTTATGCTCTAACAATTTCATTTAATTACTCTTAAATCATAATTTAATTATATAAAGGAATTTTTTCTTAGTTGAAAATAACTACCCTTGGAAGATGTCTTAGATATCTTAACCCTGCTCAATTTAAAACATAGTTTAGTCATAGAAATTATAATCATCTATGGATAATATAATATTGAGGTAAAACCTTTAAGAGAACTATGATACTTAAGTGGGACCCTTTTATTATTTTAAATAAACATGAAATATGGTTGTAAGGCCAAGTCATCAATTTAAATTAATAATTTAAATATAGGCCTCTTGGTTTTAATTAAGGTATTCCATGTCTAAAATAAAACAAATAAATTAGATAAATTTGAACTCATACACAAAAACATAAAATAAAAATAAAAAAATTTAATGTTTTACCAGTCTCTTCTAATCCTATCAAAACATGTTTGGAATTGAAGGAAAATAAATAAATTTGTCAAAATTTTCTAAATATAGAGCTTGAACTAATTTTAAAATGAATGTGAAATATCATATCAACATTTAAACAATTTTTATTAACAAATATTGTAAATAAAATGGGTTGATTCTTGAATACATTTTCACAAGAAAAATTATTGTTACCTTTTTATGTCATTAAAATACTTTCAATTTTGAATAAATTAAATATCATAAAATAAAATTTGTCAAATCCAAGGATTTAAACATGTTTTAAAGGGATAATATTTATCAATTCAATGAGTAAATAATTTTATTATTTAAAATTACAATTAAATATGGATATATTTTAAATTAATTTTGTGAGCGAAATATGTATATGCATTTTTTAGCCCAACAAAATCATTTAAAAATGAAGTTTAATTTTCTATGTAACCTCACATAAAAATAATCTAATGTTGAAATTGTAAATTATATATATTATAAAAACATATAGATAATGTGAATAATTTAATTGCCTCTTCCATGAATTAATTAAAGTTAGTTTTTATACCCACATTAACAACCTAAAATTAGAGTAAAAATAGTGTTTTAAAACCACTATTTTATTTTTTGGCCTTTAAGTATGGTCATTAATAGAAAAATGTGTTTGTTATTTCTTATGAAATATTGGAAATAAAATTAGATCACAATATTAAAATTAATTTATTGGTCCTTTCAGATATTTAATTAGACATCGTTTCTCTTGTTTCTTCTAAGCCTAGAATATATATACTAAGACTAGTGTTATGATCATTTGTTATGCAAAATATTGTTTTAGTAAAAAGAAAAACTAGCTAGTGTCTATTAATAGCTTATTAAATTCCTTAAAATCCATATTCTAAATTAAATGTTCTTTAAACATATCTTAAATATATATTTGTTTAATTATTTTTGTTTATATCTAAGGAAGCTATCAGTTTGTAGTAGGGTATGGCTTACTATCATTTTAAAATTTATGACCAAACTTCAAAAGTATAACTAACCTTTTTCCACATAGAAGGGTGATTTGTACCAACCCTTGATTGTAACTAATTATGTGTTAGCTAGTTAATGGTTATTTTATTACCTGCAAGGGTAACAATGAAAGTGACAGTTGTGAGCTTGAATGTTGAAGGCCAATTGTGTTAGTAGTATAAATAACACTCATTTTGGTAACGTGTGAACTATATCCAAACTTTATTCTAAAGATGAAGGTGATCATAGAAAATAATTAGGTAGATTAATAAATGATTACAAGAATTAATTACTAGCATTTAGGGTGCCTTTACTTATGTGATAATAATGGTTTCATGCTTGTTAACACTATAAGATGTGAGGATGAATATATCATATGACTCTAATTATTTATATTTGTGGTGACCTACATTTTTTCACCAATTAAGTGAACTTGTAAGCATGTATATATCTAATATACATTTGTCTTTGATGAAGACTCTCTTGAGAGAGGGAGATAATCCTAATAGTATTAGGTTGAATATTGTTGGACATTAGTAGTTAATTAGGTCAAGGTATTATAGGTTCTTCTATTGCTCATATCAATACTCGAGTGTAAAATTATGGGGCAATGATTTTATGGTATCACTTTAAACTTAAGATGTGGTATCTTATGCTAAGATCAATGTATGTAATGGTCTACATTTAGGTGTTCTTGTCTAGATATTTTAGAAGCTTATTTGTGTCTCAATAGTTATTCATTCCTTGTTTTGGCTTAGATTTATAACCCCATTTTGGTGAAGATGTCTCAAGTATGAAACTCTTCAAAAGTTTAAGTAGATAGTAATAATTAAATCTTATTTTGAGGAGTAGATATGTAGGCTTCCTAATATGTGGGGGCATTGAGTCCTAGGTATTAGGTTAGTTTAGGGTTACCTCTTAATTAATCATCATGTTAGATTAAGACTAATTTTTTGGATCACTAGAATAAGAATTAAATAAAATAATTATGATTAATCCATGTTATTAATATTGTTGACGCTTATTTTATAATTTGAATGGAATGATGTTTGTCTCCCTTGAGATGAATATAACAAATGCAAACTTATTTTGGTTGTGTGATCCATAGGTGAGATATTTATTTAGTACTATAGCAAATACATTCTCCTTGTTAGTCATTGGGTATTATTGTAATAAAATGCACCTAATAACTTAGGTTTGATATTGTTTTACCTATATATGGTTGGTATTGTAAGAATGATAGTTTGTCTTCATGCATTTAAAGTAATAAAAGTATAATATAAGTATAAGAGACCCTTGTGTTACGAAATATTAGTTATACCTATTATTGGTATCTATTTCTCCTTCATAAAAAGTTGTCATAACCTTTTTTACCTTGCATTAATTAAATTTTGTTGATATAAATAGTTATGAACTATTTGAGAAATATTTTATTTCTTTAACTGTGGTGTTATAGTTTTGTAATCTACATCAATACATTTTATTATTGTTAAGGTAGTTATTAATACATTTTCATTATAGAATTAGATATTAATGTTTAATATGTATTGATTTACTATTTAGTTTAGATGTGTTATTTAAATCTTGTTATTTTATGTGTTATATTTAGATGTCTAGATATTGTTGATGGTATATTTTTTGATTGAAGGGACAATGTACTTGAGCTAGGTTGTGTTTAGACCTGAACAATAAAGAAAACATGGAAAAAATAATGTGGATGAAACAAAACAT
>JARHVA010001380.1:3455000-3531125 GCA_037957365.1 Torreya grandis | reverse complement strand
TTTCAGCATTTCAATAGCTTCCATTAAACTCACACATGAATAAAAAATTATTTAATAGAGGGAAAAAATATACATTTAAAATTTAAAATTTAAGTATAAATATTACAAATGATGTGTTATTCATCTGCACCAAGATAGCTTTAGGGGAGCCTAAAACAAACATGTGGCTTATTAAATGTACACACATTAAAAAAATGTAAATGAATGAATTATTTAGTCATTGATGGAATTCATAACAAGGGTGCAATAAGCTAAATCCCTATGGGTACTAAATTCATATAGAGGGATGATTTTTTTTTATGGAATGAAAAATAGATCATATGTAAGTTTGAGATAAATCAGAAAATTATTTGATAATTAATGTTTGTTGAAATATTTCATTTAGAAAAAAATTAAAGATCACACAAAAAATATTATAAAATCATAAGAATTCAAAAACATAAACATGATTTATATTCATTTTCTTGAGCAATGAGAAGTTTCTCACTATTGTCGATGAAAAAATATCTAGCTTGGTCATATGGACATTGCCCAAGCTCATGAATATACTTTTTATAAAAATATAAACCCTACTTATTAATTAAATTTGTGGTTTTGATATTTTAACATAAGTGTCTAGTGTGATATTTTTTGAAACATGATCAACAATAACATCTTTGTTGATTCTTGAAAACATAAACATGATTTTCACTCATTTTAAATTGAGCAATGAGAACTTTCTAGAAACACATTTATAAAAAAGCATTCAATAGTCACAAATATTAATAGGTTTTCATCATTTAATTATTCATATATTTTCAAGTGAAAAATGACTTGTTGAGCACACAATATAATTGTGTGTAAAGAAGCATAATTTATAGGCTGAACACAAATCAAATTCTAGAATGAGAGCATGTAGAAAATAAGCATATAATATATACTAATATGTTAATCATTTTAAAGTCCATACTGAGATAATTTATGAAAAATAAATTAACAATAATAAATATTAATAGGTTTTCATCATTTAATTATTCATATATTTTCAAATAAAAAAAGACTTGCTGAGCACATAATGTAATTGTGTGTAAAGAAGAAGAATTTATAGGCTCAACACAAATCAAATGCTAGAATGAGAGAATGTAGAAAATAAGCATATAATATCTACTCATATGTTAATCAAAATAACCTCATGAATGTCTATTCAAAGGTTTTCATTTCAAATGTCTAATAAAAATAATAATATATGCAAATAAAAGACAACAATATTCTAACAATAAACCATTTTTGAATTTATGAACTAGCTAATAAAAATGTGAGCTAGTTGAAAAATTTATCTCAAAACACTACAAGAGGGACACTAGAGCAAGTAATAGAGACATGTATTTTGAAATAATTTTACACATGAAAATTAAATGGGGATATATTTATGATGTTCAAAGGCACATGACAAGTAAACATGCAATTTATAAAGCATATTCTGCAATATAAGGTATAACATTGAATGTTATTGATTTTTCAAGATTTTTTGAAAACTTATGGAACTATTGAGGTTTTATATTTTGATAAAATCAAAATAGGCTTTTATAAGAATATGTATTAAATATTAGGGTTTTGTATAAAACAAGTTTAAAATTTATTGAAGTATTCTACACTATGGGTATAGAGTTGTGATGTTCAAAGGCACATTGTAAGTAAACATGTAATTCATAAATCATATTGTGAAATATAAGGTGTGACATTTATTTTTATTGATTTTTCAATACAAGATGAAAACTTACCACACTATTGGGGTTTTATATTTTGATACAATCAAAATAAGCTTTTATAAAAATATGTAATAAATATTAGGGTTTTTTATAAAACAATTTAAAAATTTATTGAATTATTAAATATCTAGGCCCTAGAATGTCTTCTCCTCTCTTATTATTGTTATTTATTCCATACCAGACACATCCATCGACAGTGCACTGAGAAATAATAGTAGCACAAAGCACTGAAGCAACAAGTAACACAATATACAGTATCTAGGGACTCCTATTCTAAGAAATATAAGTTACACCAATTAAAACTTAGTGGAATTAGTGTGTATAAACACCCATCTAATACTCCACTATAGATTATTTATCAATTCTCAATTTTAGAAAAAATAATTACATAGTTGGATGATGATCATAGTAAGAGGAGGTTAAATAGAATGCCAAGCATTGTACAGTTCCTAAGAAATGTAAGTGTAATGCTAATGTGAGGAAGGAGAGGGGAAATTTAGGAAAGAGTGTGGGTTAGTGTAAAGTAGCGATGGGGAAAGGATATAGGACCCAAGCCCCCTGCTAGAGTTGACAAGGGAAAATAGAAAAAATACAAAAATGTGCAGGAATCTTTGCATGGAGAAAAGTGTTTATACATATTAAATATTTTTTTATTTGTATTTTACCCCATGCAACTTCATGGTATTACTATATTTATAACCTAAAGGATTAACTTGTGTAATCCAAACATAATTAAATTAAGTTGACCTAGACCATTCTACTCTGTATTGTTCATTGCTTTCCTTATATTCTCTTTAATATACAATGATATCATTTTATTCAAATATGTAGGATATTGAAAGCAGAAAACTAATAGCCTTCCATAGTTCACAATGGTTTCTTAAGTCTCCATGTTGGTGGGTGGTGCCCTGTTAAATTTAGGTACACCAAATGCTCGTACATGACTAAGTGAAAGGAGAAATCATCATTTGATTTACCTGTATTTGGTGTATAATAGAGATAAATATTTACACTATATGTGTTACCTTAACATGTAGCATTTTCTTCATGAATAATGGATAATGAATTATTTTAGGGTATATGGATGCTTGTCACATATTATTCAAGCTTAGGTTTTTTTTGTAGTTTCTCTATATATCTTGTTGTTGTCATATTTACTCTTCTTTTATATTTTTTCTTTTTCATTATACTCCTTTATTTTTTGTATTCTTCCCAAAAAATATGATATTTAAAAATATATAATAATAAAACATGGTTTTGATTAATAAGTGATAATTAATGATAAACATAAAATATATCTTTATGAGATTTTGAGTCATTGTTTATTAGGGTCCTTATTATGTTTATGAGATTTTGAGTCCTTGTTACTTATACAATTAAAGATTTCTAATTGTATCATGTTTATCAGGGGCATACATGTAGATATAGTTGGAGTTATTTTCATTTTCTCTCCTCAGACCCTAGTGGTGGTTTTTAAAAATGAATATTTAATAGAACAAAACTTAGGAAAGACTCATGAGGCTAGAGAGTGGTTGTGAGATAAATTGCAGGCTTGTTAGGATTCTAAGTTTTGAGGCACTAAGTCTCCACTTTGAAGTGGTTTCTAATACTCTTAGTTTACCCACATACCTCCATCACATTCATACCACCACCCAAAAAAACCTATGTAAAAACAATGCCACCACCCTCCACAAGATCCATAGACAGATAAAATGTGGGATAAGCAGGACCTAAATAGGAATATGAGGCCAAATAAAGAATAGATTATCCTGACATAAACTCATTGGTACACATGAATAGGACCTATAGGTTCCATAGGATCATTTTTTATAGGACTAGAGGATTCTATTGTATTCATTTGTTTGTGGGGCTTAGTGAATGGGAATGACCATGAATATCTTCTACTACAGAGTAATAAAAGGCACCTATTATAGAATATGTTTTTGGAAAAATTATCCATGCTCATAAAATATATGTAGTAGTGGATAAATATCAAAACAATTACCATTATACATTCATTAAAATTGTAGGTAATACACTCTTTTAACTTCCTTGTCTGGTGTTCAGTATCTTGACCAAAATATATGCTATTGTTATTTATTCTTCCTTTGCACATACTTTCTCCAATAAAATTTTTATTCTTACCCTTCATTTCCATTTCCATGAAATACATATAATTAAATTAAATTAAATACTATATAAATATCTGATTTATATGGAAAATTTACCTCGTAAGCATTATCATTTCTTTTTTTTCACAATCTTGCATGGGCCAATATTTACATAATTTAATTTTTTGTATGTTCCTATTTACTATTTTTTTATTAATGTGATTTAAATGAAGTAAATAAATATTTAATTCAAAATTTATAAAATATAGCAATAACATACAAATCTAAATTAAAAATGAAATAGATTGATATTTCAATAAGACGGTTTAAATTTGACAAAGCAAGAAGGGGGAAATGTACTTAGGCTTAATGTTATTATGTCACTAAAAAACTCATCATTAATAAAAATACTATTTGTATGCTCTATCACTACTCAAATCATGAAAATAGTAGCTCAAACATTCTCTTGATGCTACTATTAAAATATAACACCTACTGTTGTTGGTGCATTACTCACGCTAAAAATAATGTCCATGTATACTACGTAGGTATGTGACATATCAGATCCATGTATTTATTTCTATATATTTTTTATATGTTTATGCTCACCATTGTTCATGTACAAAAATATTTATTTTCCTTATCCTTTTGACCAAACTATAGTTTTGATTTTGACAAAAGATGACCCTTGAAAAAGGGGTTTGTGTTTTGGGTAGGACAACCACAACTATTTCCCATTGAGTTACTGAGCATTAGCTAGATTCTAGCTCTACTGTATAGTAGAGTGTATATCATGGAAAATATACATCAAATTTCCTATAATCTTTACCTATAAATTTACTTTAATAAAAGGCATATAATTATCCATGTTATGTATTTAAATTAAATTTTAAATCTTAAATCATTTATTTAATCACCTAAAATCTTGGCTAGATCAGCCTTGATCATTGCTATGGAGTAAATTTATATACCTTGGACTACTATATTAACCCAATTGGGTTTAGCTTAACCAATTTTCCATTGTCTAACCTCATTACAAACTATGTGGTGATATCCTATGGCTTCATATTGATTGTTACTTTTAACAAGTCTTACTTGGATTCCTAATCTATGTGATGTATTATCATGCTCTAGCTACCTCATAAATTGTGAGGATCCCAATACTTCACTCAATGCCATGCATCACATTTTCAGAAACTTACTATTTTGTGTCTTTTGGGGAGGTTTACAAGGTACCCATAAATTATGAGGCAACAATCTAATCACAACACAACACATCTTAATTCCACTCACTTATGCTTTAGATTTAAAATGGAGTTTGATGTGATTACCAAGGATTTGTAAGAGTGTGAGCCAATATCAAAGTTTCATGCATCACAATCTTGATTAGTCTTACCTCAGAGTCATTTTCCAAGGATAAATCAAAGTGTGAGATTGTGATGTTATGAGTCAATCATAACTCACCACATGTCATGATTTTTTTTACAATTCATAGTTTGATGTGATTACCAAGGCTTTGTAAGAGTGTGAGCCAATATCAAAGTATTATGCATCATTATCTTGATTAGTCTCACTTCAGAGTCATTTTCCAAGGATAAATCAAAGTGTGAGATTGTGATGCTATGAGCCAATTGTAACTCACCACATGTCATGATTTTCTTTACAATTCATAGATATGAATTGAATTCATTAAGAGTCCAAATATTATGAATTTTTGAACTAACCAAAGGGGACATGTGTCTAAATTTGAAAATATGCAAGGTTAAAATTGATAATCTAAGGCAAAGTTAAAGTTGTTAATCTACATAAAAATTTCTAGATTTTGAAAAAAAATGGCACAAAAATGGAATAACTAAGTCTAAGTTGATATCCCAAGGATTTAAACAAATAGAAAGAATTCACCATATTTCAAGGAGATTTAGCTATTGAAAATGAACCACTTTAAGTGAGTAAATATGTGCAACTCAACAACTTCACCATACCTGCATATGCTCTTAGATGTTTTTGTTTTCTTATGGCTTGATCGCAAGCTCCTATATTTAGCATTGCACCTGATTTGTGAACTTAGGTGGAGCTATTACAACATTGCAAGTTATCACTTCACCTCCTCCTTTTTTTGGATCTTAGTTTGGAGTTCAGCTTGCACATAGCTTGGTCTTCTTCCTACATTGCTTTGTAGCTTAGATTCTTGGTTGGTAGAAAATCTGCACTTCATCTTTGAGATTGATCTGAGGGCACTTTGATATATAAAGTGAAACTCCATTTTTTTTTGTAGTGTATATGCTAGGGTTTGAACTATTTTAGTGAAATGGTTGTTTTTATGTATTGTTTAGAGTAGTTTCCAAAGTTTATTGCATTTGTATATGTCTAAAGAATACTTTAATTGCTTGAAATATTACTTTATTGCATATCATTTCTCTCTTTATAACCCTTCCTCATTTCATAGTAGAGATATACATGCTTAAAACAAACTAAAAAACTTGCTTAAACATTCTCTCTCTCTTGCTAAACTAGAACATTGCATTGTTAGAAAATAATAGTATTAAATTGGAAGGAAAACTCAAATCTAGAATAAGCATACTCTTGAACCCTTTATTGGAAATGTATTTATTACTTAAAACATTTTTCATTTGGCCTCAAAGTGCCTTCACTTCTATATTTACATTTCAATTATTATCTCTCTTCATTTGGTATTTTTGTTCTTGCTTGGTTTATGCATTCCATAGTTTAGTCTTAGTTACTTACCTTCATATGGTTGGACCTGTTAGAGTAATTTCCAGACTTTGTGTACCTATTCATGTTATCCTAAGCCTATTTTATAAGTCTATCTATAGCTTGGTGCAAGTTGGAAAACTGGATAGCCACTATATATCTTCTATAGCCCATAAAACCATTGAACCTTCTAGCCCATTAGTGGTTTGCTTTAGCACCCTACCAAACACTGGTGGTTCCATTCATATTCTTAGAGCTACAAGATGATGTAATCATATATATACCATTACTATTCTCCCATTCAATTGTCTTAGAACCCATGAAAGTAAGTGAATTATCTAAAATGATGGTAGAGGGAGTTGCAAATCTTGTATAAATACCTTCATATAACTTTAAAATAGAATTCTCATTCACCTACTTCAATGCAACTACCTCAACCCATATTATAAAGTAATCGGTTGCTATAAGGATCCACTTGTGGCTATCACTTGATTGAGGATTAATCATGGCAATAATGTCAATATCCCGTTGCATGAAGGGCTTATCCACTTGAATGAGTATTTATGGGAGAGTTACAATTTTTTATTTGCCTACAAAGTAAGCACATTGAGGACACCTTATTACCCAAGCATAGAAATATTTTAAGAGGCTAGGATAATAATATCCTACCCTCATGATCTTTTCAACTGTGGTCCTTGGAGCTAAATGACCCCCTATTGATCTATTATGAAAACTTTCAAGAAATACACCAAATTTGTCACTGTCAATGCACCTCAACTATACACCATTTGTATCTTTTCTGACACCATATACAGGACAATAAGGAATATTTTTCAATCTAAAATGCGTTCTTTTAGACCTGATCAAGCCATTAAGACACTCACCATTTTGGAGGAATTTGATGATGTCTTGTGTCCAACTTTTTAGGTGTGTGAGATCAGCTAGTTGAGGGCAATTTTGATTAGTCAAAACTTCATCTTTTGATTCATGGAGATCTAAAGCCAAGTTATCACATAAACCCTTACCCCTTACCAACTTGGTCACATTGATGTTAACAACATACTCGATAACCTTTGTAATCCACCCTACCCTCTTTTCATTGAGGTCTTTACTCAAGAAGAACTCCCTGGTGCTAAGATGAAAGATCATGAGGTGAATTTTGTTGTTGGAAATCATGTGTCTGAACTTCTTCAAACCTCTTACAAAAATAATAACTTGTTTATCAACAAATGTGTATTTGGATTCATAATCCTCCAAACCTTGACTAAAAAATACAATAGGTTGTTCAACACCCTCATCATTATTTTACATAAGTATAGTTAAGATAGTATCAAGGTTATAAAATGTATATAACATGAATTCCTTAGAAAAATTAGGATTTATAAGAGTGGGAGATTGGGAAATTAATTTCTTAATGTCTTCCAAACTATTTTTACCTTCTTTAGTCCAATTGAAAACCTCATTCTTCTTGAGCATGGATGTGATAGGATTAACCAAAAATGCAAAACCAGGTATGAATCTTCTCACAACATTTATCTTACCCAAGAAGCTTTGGAGTCCTTTCTTGTGCAAGGGAAATTATAGGCCTAGAATAACCTCTATCCTCTCAAGGTCAATGGCTAGGCCATTCTTGGAAATAATGTGTCCTAGAAGCTTACCTTTATTTGGGTCAAGGGACATCCCTTACTATCTACATCTCTGAAACACCTACCTAAGATGTTTCAAGTAGTCATTTGCATCCTTTGAGAACATGGTTATACCATCAAAGTAAAATATCAACATCTCATTGATTAGGCCTTTAAAATACATGTCCATTACCCTCTAAAAAGTGGCACCAACATTGGATAAACCAAAGGGCATGTTACTATAAGCAAAGTACCCCCATTACGTAGAAAATTCTATCTTGAATTGATCATCCTCAACCACCAAAATTTAATTACAACTAAAATACCCATCTAGGATTGAGAAGTGTTGGTAATTTGAAACAACTTACAAAATTTGCTCCATAGGGGGTAAGGGGTAATGATATTTGAGAGACACCCTATTCAAGTCCTTAAAGTCCACACAATATCTAATCTCCCCACTCTTCTTCCTAACATGCATACTATTAGCTACCCAAGTTGAGTTCTTGATAGGGAATATTATCTTAGACTCAATTAGTTTGTCAAGTTCCATTCTCATGAGTTGCTCAATTTTAGGGTTAATAGGCCTTTATTTTTACCTAACTAGTTTGAATCTAGGCTATAATTCAATGGTATGGTGGGCTAGTCTAGGGTAAAAACCATTTAGATCCTTATATTCCTAAGTGAATATATCATGAAATTATCTACACAACTCAATGAATGCTTATTATTTAGATGGAGAGCATACCTCTCCTAGTTCAACGAGCTTGTCCTTGAAGATTAAGACCCTTTCATAGTTCTCCTCCTTTGTGGATATGCCCACCTTCTCTTTATTATTTTGGTCATCCTAATTGAAGATTCTCTCTAGGGTGACCAATCCCTTGGGTATCTTACTTTTTCTCAATTATAAAATCTGATCCTCATACTAATCATGGAGCTTGTTATGATTTATTGAAGAGAACTCAACCTCCTCTTGTAAAAATTGTATAATCTATAGTCACTATAAAACACTTTCCAAAAGACTTTATTATCAAGAATAGAAGGCCTCAAAATGATACTGATATGTGCCTACTTTCCTCCTTTATTTATATTAGTAGGTGTTTCAAACTATGACCCTATTACAACCAACTTATCAACATGCATATTTTGCTCTCTTATGATTGGTTGTATGTTAAATGCACTAAAGTCTTCAAATAATTCCCACACCCTATGCTTATTAGACTAAATAAAATGGTTATTGGTGGTAATAATATAACTTATTTGATGTATAATCAACTCACTATCCCCATACACTTTCAAATTCTTGATTCCCTTCCTCTTTGCCCATTGAAGGCCATGAACAAGGCCTTCATACTCAACCACATTGTAGGTACAACTAAAATGGAATATATATGAGGAATAATACTAATGTTTAGATGGATAAACCAACATAACACCAAATCCTACCCTAATCTTGTTCCTTAAATTATAAAAAAATATCTGTTAGGAATGCATGTGACCCTTCTCTTTACTTTGTTAGTATATTAGTTGCTATAAACACATATGCTTTGTAAGTCATCCCTTGAGAATTTTGTTTTATCCCACATTCATGGGAAGTAGTAGTTGCTTAGATTGAATTAGTATATAAGTATGTGTTGAGGCTAATGAAGGCATCCATAAATCTATTGTATTGAGCTTGGTTAAAGGAGGTTGTCCCCTTGAAGTGGCATGCGATCAATATAATCTTTTCAAATGTTCGGATAATTACATAAACTTGTTATTTCATGATTTTTTATTAATTATTTTAGGAGTATCCTCTCATATGGTATCAAAGCACTTTCTAGGGCCATAAATTTCTTTCTTCAAAAAAATCTTAACTTTATTCTATTGTATAATTCAATTAAGTGATTTTCTATAATCTATTTCAGATCAGGGTAAAAACCTAACTGCATAATTGTGGTAATTTCTTGGGTGAAATCCATAAAACTTATCATGAGGAGTACCATAATAACCCTAAAGTAGTTGGCCCATTGAGAGGACCTGCTAGTAAAATGGGCAATGACTCCTTCCTGATTGAGTAGTTCCCATCTGTGAGGAAAACTAGGAGCTGTCACTTAGAGGTAAATCCATGGCCATAATTTTTTTAGAGATTAGTACTCACTTAGATATTATTGGTAGCCAGAGTGATATATTTAAACCCTTAGGTAGCCATTAAAACTTGGGCCCAATTCTATCAGTTTTAAAATATTTCTAGGTAACTCAAAAAAATCAATCAGTAGATTATCCATAGACTATCAGAGCACTTGCAAGTAGATATTTGATAGAGACCAAAATCCATAAACTATCCACAGAGTATCATTGGACCCTTAGATAACTTACTTCTAGACAAAAAATAGATAAGAGAAATCAGAGTATTTTTTTTTCATTTTTGTGCAATATCTCTCCATCTGTAGTCCTGTTGATCCTCAAAATTTATTTGAACACCTAAAATTCCATTCCTTACATTTTCTTCTTTGAGATCCCATATCCCAATTCCACTCCTAATTCTGACAAATCTCAATTTTCCCTCTTTTGGGTTTTGCCATAACTTCTATTTTTTTCTATTTACCTCAAAAAATTTCCACAGTGTTCATCGTCTCTTTCTACTCCTTTTTCCCTCTTTGACAAATTTTTTAGATTTCCATTTTCACTCCTTAAATTTCCCTCACCTTCATCAATCATACTCCTGCTAAGAAAAAAAATTAATAAAATCTCCTTTATCCCTTTCATTTTTTCCCAAATTAAAAACTTTCCTTACTAAACATGTCATAACTCTAGTTTTCCTATCTATTGCAAAAAAAAAACTATTATTTGGGTCATGGTAGCAACCTGAATAGGAGCAAAAAACATGGAGGAAGAAATTACCAACCTCAAGACCCACATCAAAGATCTTGATGAAAAAATTCTTACCCTTAGGCTTTAACATACCACCATGAACAATAGATGACATCCAAAGTCTTCTTCTGACATGGAGTTTTCTTTTTTAGTAATTATTATGGGCTAAAGCTTAATTTTCCTTAATTCAATGGTGCAGATCCAACTAGATGGATCTATCAAGCAAAATAATATTTTAGTGTGAATAATACTTTTGATGCCAACAAGGTCCTACTTACATCCTTTCACATAGAACTTGAAGCCCTTCAATGGTACCACTCTACTAGTGGTGGACTAAGAGAGATTTCATATATTGTTGGCCGAAGAGGTAGATGATCTACTAGTGGTAGACTAGGATCACTTGTAGAGTGTAGGACTTTGGCAACTTGTACACGTATCCTCATTATGTTACTCTAGAGACTTGGTGAATGTATTGGTGATCACATGGGTACCTAAGAGGTATGTGTTCTAGCTGGGGCCCAAGATAGTAGCCATTCTCAGCATAGAGGACATCTATAGACTCTATAAGGTAGAGCTAATGGGTAGAGAGATAGAGATACCACTGGTGTAAGATGTAGTAGCATCATTTCTCTACTTAGTGGGACCTTAATTAGAGAAAAAAACCATGGATTGTAGATCTCACAGTCATCACCAGGGTACCCACTCTTGAGATAGTGATAATAGGGACCATGGTTGAGAGGCTTTATGCTAGCCAAAGTACAATATGGCTACCACTATCATGCATAGGAGTTTTCTAATGAGTTAAGGAAGGACATAGATTTCCTTGGGGGTAGTACATCCTAAGAGGATTGTACTATCAATTGGATCACATCTGATGCATAGGGTTTAACACATGGAGGCTTTGCATCTATTTGTCCTATTATCCTTTTTCAATATAGAGGTTTCCAAAAAAGCATGTCTTATGTGTAAAAGGCCTAATATAAACTAGGTATGTAAGGTGGGTAGTAATATGATGCAAGATAGGTCCAAATAGGTATATTATGTCTTAGATTAGGATGATCAGGGTCGGTAGTCTGCATGTGAGATGATGTATAATCATCGGGAGGAGTAGGGTCATGGGAAGTATGACTATATATTCCCCCAAATTACAACCAATCAGTATTTGAATGAATAAGGAGTATTGTGTATGACCTAAAAGACACATCATAGCAAAGAAAAAGAATAACTATAAAGATAAAAGGAAACATTACATGCACTTACCAGATAAGGATGGTAGTGAAAGAAGTTAATGACATGATCCATGGGGGAGAGTGTGAATGATGCGTAATACAAATTCCAACTCCATCTCTAGATCTAACTCTATCTCCTATAAATAAAGGACATAAGTGATATCAAATCACATCATACTATCTATAATGACATTTACTAGGGCATTAGCCCTAGTGTTCTCCCTGAAAATGAAAAAAATGTCTTTAACAATTTGTGCCTCCTTTCCAACCTCGGATTGAACTTGAGATTTCAAATAAACTTGACAAAATTAAACAATCATAAAAAAATAAATGGATCTAATTAATCTTTTGCATGTAAAACTAAATTAGTTTATAAAATATTAGTAATGGTAATAATAACCCTATTGGAACCCTTCATCTCATCCTCTCTCCATTGTATGACTATATATTCCCCCAAATTACAACCAATCAGTATTTGAATGAACAAGGAGTATTGTGTATGACTTGAAAGACACACCATACCAAAGAAAAATAATAACTATAAATATAAAAGGAAAGATTACATGCACTTACTAGATAAGGATGGTAGTGAAAGAAGTTAATGACATGATCCATGGGGGAGAGTGTGAATGATGTGTAATCCAAAATCCAACTCCATCTCTAGATCCAGCTCTATCTCCTATAAATAAGGGACATAAGTGATATCAAATCACATCATACTATCTATAATGACATTTACTAGGGCATTAGCCCTAGTGTTCTCCCTGAAAATGAAAAAAATGTCTTTAACAATTTGTGCCTCCTTTCCAACCTCGGATTGAATTTGAGATTTCAAATAAACTTGACAAAATTAAACAATCATAAAAAAATAAATGGATCTAATTAATCTTTTGCATGTAAAACTAAATTAGTTTATAAAATATTAGTAATGGTAATAATAACCCTATTGGAACCCTTCATCTCATCCTCTCTCCATTGTATGACTATATATTCCCCCAAATTACAACCAATCAGTATTTGAATGAACAAGGAGTATTGTGTATGACTTGAAAGACACACCATACCAAAGAAAAATAATAACTATAAATATAAAAGGAAAGATTACATGCACTTACCAGATAAGGATGGTAGTGAAAGAAGTTAATGACATGATCCATGGGGGAGAGTGTGAATGATGTGTAATCCAAAATCCAACTCCATCTCTAGATCCAGCTCTATCTCCTATAAATAAGGGACATAAGTGATATCAAATCACATCATACTATCTATAATGACATTTACTAGGGCATTAGTGTTCTCCCTGAAAATGAAAAAAAATGTCTTTAACAATTTGTGCCTCCTTTCCAACCTCGGATTGAACTTGAGATTTCAAATAAACTTGACACAATTAATAATCATAAAAAAAATAAATGGATCTAATTAATCTTTTTCATGTAAAACTAAATTAGTTTATAAAATATTAGTAATGGTAATAATAACCCTATTGGAACCCTTCATCTCATCCTCTCTCCATTGCATTTCAAACTAGTGACCAAATCAAATCCTAAGGACATAGGGATGATTTTTTATTCATCCATAAATATATAAGGGCAACTTTAGGGTTTTTATAATCCAATAATCAAGATTAGCTTAAATATAATGGTGGATATGACTTGTTCCATTTTGGATGAAAAATCTATTTTGACTTAATTCATATCTTTTATTGTTACGTATGGATAGATTTTTCTATTTCACTGCTATCTTGAGATACATTTTATATATGCACATTTTACAATGATATTTAAAATGAAAAAAATCCTTTAATTAATTGTTCCTCCTTTAAAACCTATAATTTAACTTGAACCTAAAAATGAACTTGGCATAATAAGTCACTCATTCAGAAATAATTGGATTTAAATAAACCCTCACATGTAAAGTTAAATTAGTTATGCAAATACTATTAGTGGGCATAGTATTCCTTATTGGATAATGAATGTGAGAGCTAATAAATGGAAATCCTTCATCTCATCATCTCTCCATCTCCTTTCAAACTAGTGCCAAATCAAAACTCAGAATTATGAAATCTTTTTAATTTCTCCATAAAGATAGTTTGGGAAACTCTAGGTCTTTTGTAATCCAATATTAAATATTAGCTTAGATATAATGGTGGACATGGATTGCTCAGTTTTTAATTGAAAATCTACTTCAGCTTAAGTCATTTATTTTATTTTTAAATATGGCTAACATTTTCTAATTAATTGTTATCTTGAGATACTTTTTGTAAGTGCACGTTTTAACTTAAAAGACTTTTTCCCTCTATTTAAATTTATTTAAAGTGGCTTATTCCTATTTATATTTTGAATAAATTAATTTTCACACTTTATGTAATAAATAAGAGTTATTTTTTGTGAACCACTTTTGACTTTTGTAGTGGAATTAAAATTAAAAACCTAATGTTTTTCTAAGTATGTATGAACCTTAAATTTTACCCATTGAACCTATTTAATTTTATATATTAATTAAGCATACATAGGTGTATTTTACCTTAATTAACCTTCAAACACGTGTCTTTAGCTTACATTATAATACTTGTTAGGTATGATTTTTCATACTCTAGGAAAGTGTAGTATAGAGATAAATGTTTTCATAATTGAATATATATATATATATATATATATATAATATTATTGTTGTTAGTTTTTGGTGCTTAAATTTAGGTTATGAAACATTTGTTTCAGATCATGATTTTGAAAATGAAAGATCAAGGGATTTTTATTTGGCCTTCCCTTCTATAATAATTTAATACCCATCTTGTGCTCATGCAGGATGCTTCATTGAAGAGAAAGGCATGGCACTCAATCTAGGCACTCAAAATCCCATCTAGTAGAATAAAAAACATATAGTATTAGATTTAAATCTTATAGGTATTATAGAAAATTATGGCTATACTACATGACATATTATCTACAAGTAGGTAGGAATCATAGAGACATTCTCCTCCAAAAACATAAGAGGATTATCAACACATAGAGAGGTCCCATAGTTAGTCTCTACTCTAGGAGACGTCACGTATCTCTTCCCAGCATAAATATTTTTTAACCCTTCACAGAAGTGGATGGAGACACATAATTCACGACATAAAGAGAGGTATAATCAACATCATCCACATTAAAAAAATGCATGTGATATTGTTTGTTATCTATTTAATCTCTAGCCACCAAATTTTTGAGGATATATAAATAGTTTTGGCATAAAGCATTTGTTTTTGAGTTTCAATAGTTATTTTGGTCTTCAATCATATGAGACCAATGTTAGAGCACATTTTTATATCCTCCTCATAGGAGACACATCTAATATCTAGTAAAGGAATAAGAAGTGAAATATTAGCTTGACTAGAGATATGGTCACTTTCGATCTCTTTAAGTAGTGTTTAAGCGCTTGTTTCTTATTAGAACACATAATATAGAAGAGGATTGATGTGTTTCATAATATTAAAGATAAAATTCATATAGTGGCTCAATATGAGGTTTTATTTATAGATTTAATTCTATATGTCAATCATATTCTGGATAAGAAGATTTAGGAAAGCATGTTTATCAAGAACATAAATGCAAATATAGTTGGAGTTTTTTACTTTTCTCTCCTCAAACCCTAGTGGTTGTTATTGTAAATGAAAATCTAGTAGAATAAATTTGAGGAAAGACTCATGAGGCTAGAGAGTGGTTGTGAGGTAAATTACAGGGCCATTAGGATGTTATGTCTTGAAGTACTTAGTCTCCACATAGAAGTGATTTTCAATACTCTTAGTTTACCCATATACCTCCATCACATTCATATCACAACAAAAAACAACCTATGAATAAATAATGCCACCACCCTTCACAAGATCCATAGATAGACAAAATGTGGGCTAAGCAGGGCCTAAATAGGAATATGAGGCTAAATAGATAACATATTAGCCTAACATAAACTCATCAGTACACATGATTAGGGCCTATAGGTTCCATAGGATCATTTTTTAGAGGACAGGAAGATTTCATTGTATTAGTGAATTTACATGTGGTTCCTTATTTATTTGTGGGGCATAGTGAATGGGAGTAACCATGAATATCTTATTTTATAGAGTGATAAAGGCCACCTATTATGGAGTATGTTTTTGGAAAAATTGTCCATGCTCATAAAATATATGTGATAGTGGATAATTATTAGTAAAATCACCATTATACATCCATTAAAACTATAGGTAATACACTTATAACTTCCTTGTCTGGTGTTTATTATCTTGACCAAAACATACACTATTATTATTTATTCTTTCTTTGCACATACTACCTCCAATATAATTTTAATTCTTACCCTTTATTTCCATTTCCATGAAATACATATAATTATAAAAAAATAAATACTAAAAGAACATCTAATTTATATGGAAAATTTACCTCATAAGCATTATCATTTTTTTTTCACAATATTGCATGGGCCAATATTTCTATTGTTCAATTTTTTGTATGTTCCTATTTTACTATTTTTTAATTAATGTTATCTAAATGAAGTAAATAAAGATTTAATTCAAAATTTATATAACATATCAATAATATACAACTCTAAATTGAAAATGGAATAGATTAATATTTTAATCAGATGGTTTAAAATTGACAAAGCAAGAAGGGAGAGATGTACTAATGATATTATATCACTCAAAAAAATCATCATTGATGAAAATAATATTTGTATGCTCTGTCACTACTCAGATAATAAATATAGTAGCTCAAACATACTCTTGATACTGCTAGTAAACTATGACACCTACTATTGTTGGTACATTACTAGCATTATAAATAATGTCCATGTATATTATGTAGGTACACAACATTTCAGATCCATGCATTTGCTTCTATACATGTTTTATATGTGTATTTTCACCATTTTTCATGTACACCAATCTTTATTTTCCTTCTCCTTTTGACCAAACTATAGTTTTGATTTTGACCACAAGATGACCTTTGAAATAAGGGTTTATGTTTTGGGTAGGACAACCACATATATTCCCCACTGAGTGACTGAGCATTGCATAAATTCTAATACTATTAATAAGGATAAAATCACACATATCACTCCCACAAATTTATGTGTGTTAATGTCTTAAGAGAGTGATAATTAATTTCTCAGTTTTGTTTAGACATTCTTAGTGATTTTTGACATAATAGCCAAGTTATCTAATTATGAATTAATCAGTGATAACCTTAGGATTCATATGTATTTATAGGTGGCTTTTATTTATTTCCCACTATGACTGACCAATGAAATATTTATAGGCTAACCTAATGGATACTTCCCAATTTTAAAAATTGTATTTGAGTGTTCTTTGACACTATCAACAAATGTGGTAACCAAAATTGTCTAGCTTTTAAATTGGTATTATTGTGGGAGTGAAAATTAGTTTTATTAGTATCTAGATGATTTACGGTGTTGAATTAGAGTTGAGTGCAAAATGTATTATGAAGAGTAGTCTATAAGCTAGAAATATACACTGTGTTTTTATTAGATATAATATTCCTTATAATCACATGTAACCAAATGATGTCATCAAGGAATAAATTTCCACTACATTTGAGTAGTAGGTGATATTCATCAATGAGAAGTGAGCCACCTTATCAAATTTTACACACTCACCATAATTATGTCATGGTGATGGGATGGGTTTTTTAGACCAACATTGAAGTCCATAGGAATGGTTGCCCACCTCCATCTGTAATCTCATTTTGGTAAATAAATCCTAATGAATGTTGACTTTTTTCCTTAACTCATTGCAACTCAAGGAAACAAACCACAAAAAATGCAAATTTGTCTTAAACTAGTCTAATGATATAGTTACCTCAAATTTTCATGTGTCTTATTCAACCCATGATGAGCTAAATAATGGGCTTCATGAGCCTCCATAAACACTAAATATTTTAACCCACCATAATTAATCACATGGTTTCACTCTATATGACTCAAGAGACCATTTGAATATAAGGAGTATCCTAATTTCTTTTCCTTTTCATACCCTTTGTGATTCTAAAATTTTTCAAGACTCATGGTTAAAACTATCCTCAATAAAATACTCTAGAATATATTCTCATAAACCTTTCAAAAAGTCATTATTATAATTGCATGACATTTCCTATTTAGTACACCCATGATAATAATCACTTCAAGCTCATAGAATATCATAGTTAATACATTTGTGACAACATTTTACTTCCCATTGATGTATTATATATCAAATTGATACTTTCCAAATAACTTTGTCCAACATCATTAATGGGTGTTGAGGTTAGGCTGAGTGAAATGTGTTGTAGACTTAGGTGATTAGTATTTTAAGATAAAAATTAATTTGATATACTAAAAATGAGAAAAAAAATACTAATAGAATCATTCAACTAACAAAATAAAATAAATGTAATACACACAAGATTACAAAGCACACAAATATTTACCTAGAAAAACCTCTTTAAGTAAAAACCCTAGCATAATAAC
The DNA here is from genome assembly GCA_037957365.1 of Torreya grandis. NCBI lineage: Eukaryota > Viridiplantae > Streptophyta > Pinopsida > Cupressales > Taxaceae > Torreya > Torreya grandis. The sequence continues at coordinate 3,512,349 of JARHVA010001380.1, read as the reverse complement.
TCATTTCTTGTACTAATTTGATCATTTATAATAAAATAATGCATTACCAAATTCTAATTTCCCCTATTTTATGTGTGAGTATGTATAGGCACATCAATAACAACCATCAAAGTGATATTACAATACTATGAATACTAAACCCAAAGGCTAAACCACCCAAATATATAACAAATAGTAGGCCTAATTCTGGCTCTAATGTATAATAGAGTGCATATCATATAAAATATACAACAAATTTCCAACAATCTTTACCTATAAATTTACTTTTATAAAAGACATAATTATCCATGTTATGTATTTAAATTAAATATTAAATCATTTATTTAAACACCTAAAATCATGGATAGATCAACCTTGATCATTTCCAAGGAGTAAAATTAGACACCTTGGACTACTATATTAACCCAATTGGGTTTAGCTTAAAGGGTTTTTAATTGGCTAACCTCATTCCAAACTATGTGGTGATATCCTATGGCTTTATATTGATCATGACTTTCAATAGGTCTTACTTGGCTTCCTAATCTATGTGATACCTTCTCAAGCTATAAATACCTACTAAATTGTGAGGATACCAATACCTCACTCAATTCCATATATCCCATTTTAGGGAGGTTTGCATGGTGCCCATAAATTATGAGGTAACAATCTGATCACAACAAAGCACACATCCTAATTTCACTCACTCAAAATTCATAGTTGAAATGGAATTTGATGTGATGAACAAGGATTTATAATAGTGTGATCTAATATTAATGTGTCATGCATTCCAATCTTGCTTACTCTCTCCTCATACTCATTTTCCAAGGATAAATTGAAGTGTGAGATTGTGATGCTATGAGTCAATTATAACTTACCATGTGTCATAATTTTGTTTTTTACACTTCATAGCTATGAATTTAATTCATTCAGACTCTAAATATTAAGAATTTTTGAACTAACCAAAATAGAGCACGTGTCCAAATTTGAAAATATGCAATGTTAAAATTGATCATCTAAGACAAAGTTAAAGTTGTCAAAGTAAAACTTTCTATATTTTAAAAGCAAATGGTAAAAAAAGGGAATAACTAAGTCTAAGTTGACATCCCAAGGATTTTAAATAAAAAGAAAGACTTCACCATATTTCAAAGAGATGTGGCTAGGGAAAATGTGCCATTTCAAGTGGGTAAATCTGTGCAACTCAACAACTGTAAAATATTTCCATGCACGACCCATTCCTATAAACAAATTTAGTTCACAATTAAAAAGTCTTTAGATTTCATGTGCATGATTTTTAAGGATTTGTATTTTTTATCCCACTCTTTCACCTCCATGTGTACTTTCCTTTGATTTGAAGATAATTTTTCTATCTTCTGACTTAGCTAAAACTATGGAACCACCAATTTCAAACTTCTATGTACACTATAAAGTTATGCCACTCTTATTAATGTATAATCCCATGCATATTTAAAGATCTTAATAACTATCATGTCCTACCATCCACACATAGGCAAAGTTGAACTTATTATAATGAAATTCTAACTTCTTTTGTGTTGATGTAGGAGTATTGATTCAATTGGAATGATCCTGTAATGTTTAAAGACCAAATTATATGTAGAATCCAAGTTATATCATTATTTTTCAAATATATTCTCACGTAGATATGAGGCTCTTAATAATTTCCATGTAACACCACACATTCAAAACACAACTTTTACTTACTCTAAAGAAATGACTTACTCTTTTTACATTTATGTAATATTATTGATTTACTTGAGATGTTCTTACATTAAAATAAAAATATATAATATATTTCATTTTATTAGTAGCTTTATTGATTTTATATTTATTGTATTTATTAATGAAAAAATAAATTACATTTTTAGTAATATCAAGTGGCATTGGATTAAAAATAAAAATGGTCATTAGTGTAGCATAAACCCCACAAAATTAAATATTCTAGTACTTTATTATGTGCAATTTCACTTAATATCCATTTACTAGTTCAAGTGACTAAGTTGCCTTTCATTAGAAAATTTAAGCAATAAATTAAATTTAGTTATATAACTTTGCCTACAACTTGACATGATCATTTGAGGAGTAGTGACTTCAATTAATTATTTTGATACTTTCACTAATTATAACCCTAGATCATGCATTTAGGAAAGACATTCAAATTAAATATGTAACACTAGTCCTCATAAAAGGTTGAGGTTCTTAATGTTTATGTATAGGGAAACATAATTTCACAATGTAAATTGTATGAAAGTAAATTTTAGGAAATGAAAGCACAAAAAAGTAAATTCCAAGAATTGAAATCTAGATCTATGTTTGGAAGCTTCCCACAAGTAAATGAAATACATAATTTTTTTTAAATACATAAAAATAATTGAAAGGACACATTTATAGGAATTAAATGAATTAATGAAATCCACAAATAATATAAATAAACTATTTAATGGATTGGTAACCAAACTAGAAAATCCTTGTGAGTGGGCCCAACCTTGGTTGAACTGGTGCTTGACTCCCCTATTTTCTTAAAATTATATTTTATCAAAACAATTTATTTATTCATCCAAATTAAATTGCTACATGTACATAACAAATTGATGCAAACTTGATTATAACACTATATTCTATCTTGAATTCCAGATTATTGATTACTAACTTCTTTTTCAGGCTATAAAGCTTCCCTATTAAATGGGAAAGGCATGGTATTATAAAAAATGTAAATAATCTAGAGGTTATAACCATTAACAATGGTTATTATAATAATAAAAATAAATGGTTTTGATCAATCATTTCATTAGTTTTAAGATCAACCTTCCCTATTTTCTCTTGAAATCCCTGAAAAGCAAATCCTCCTCCACCAGGTTAACGTAGCTAACTCGATCTTGCATCAAGGCCTCATATTTATGTAAGTGAAACATGGTCATACTCTGCTTGGCAAAAAAGTCCCCCTGAAGGATCCTCCTCTGAGGAATACTCCCTAGAGGCTCCCCCAAAGGGAGATCCCTTTGCGAGCTCCCTCCCTGCCACTAAACTTTCTCCTCACAACAACTTGCCCCATTCCCCTTAGGATGACCTTCCCTTGAAAATGATTTTCATCCCTAAACCTAAAACCATCACCCTTGGCTCTCCCTCCACCTATGATCAGAAAGGTAAGGCCATTGTAATAGAGGAGCATGAGAAAAATAAAGTAATGTTGTAAAATTTCAACATAAAGGTCCAACAAGTGGGTTTTAGTTTGGCAAAACTGATATAGGATTGGAAGGAGCTTCACTAGATAGTGGAGGCCATGACCCATGAGTTGTATAGTCTACCCTACCCACTCCCCTTTCCCTAGTTCTCAAATCCCCTAAGGACCCCAAATCCCCAGCTAGGGTCCCCTCTAAGGATCCCTTCCCCTAGGTGAAAGGTAGGAAATGCGTGAGGATGATTCTCCCTAGTGAACAAGATGAGGGTCCCATGAATTGGACTAGAGCCAAAACCTCAAAAGATAAGACCAACTTCCTGCCAAATGAAAATTTTTCTATGGAGGATACCCAAGAGGGTCCCCCCAATTAACATGTTTTTTGTGTCTTCTCTTATTTTTGTTGTTTAATTTTTTTCTTTTTGTTCATTCGGCCATATAAGGTATGGTTTAAACCCTTTATTTCACTTTTGCAGTTCTAGGTCCCTGTAAAACCCCGGTTTACCTTATCTGATAAAAAATAATAATACACATATATGAATATCAATATTAATATAGAACAAATAATATATGATCTTGAATCTAAAAATCATAAATAATAGAAAATATAATATAGTTTGTTCCATTATTATAATAGTCTTGGAGGCACATCCAACAAAAGAATGATGATGATGATGATACATTATAAACATTAGATTGTATTTTAATTTATCATAAAAACCATCATATCCCTTAGATCATAGAGGAATACAATTTAGTAGTAATATATGGTATAGGTAAGTTACAGTTGCTACAAGTTAGCTTTTAGGTTTTATGGGTTAGCTCCCAGTTACTATGGGTTATCTAATAGTTTTTACGGTTTGGTTAGAAGTTCTTACAAGATGCATAACATGTGATATAGGCTAAGAAATAGATGTTATGGGCCACATAATAAATGCCATAGTTTGAAATAGGTTTCTATGGGTTGCACCCAAATTGCTACAAGTTGTGACCAATCGCTAATAAAGGTCATCAACAAATCAAATGGATCTTTTATCCTTCATAGATACATGTCTAAAACACTATGCAAGAAGCATATTATTCATTATTCATTTTCCATTATTAATACCATAAACATTAAATTCATTAAATCATACTAGTTTATTTAAAGATAACTAGTTTTAATCAAAATAATATACATATACACTACTAACATAATGTGTGCATATACACTATTCACATAATATGTGAAAATATGAACATAGTTTAGGAAAAAGGAGTGAATAGAAAAAAAGAAGCTATTTTAAGAAATATTAAAAAAATATAAGGGACAATTCTAAACCTCATCAACCTTCTTAAGGAATATTAGCTTAATCCTTATTTGTAATGCTCTTTGTGAGTGCATTGAAAATAGAAGTAAACATCAACCACTATGATGATTACACATTGTGGTCTTCCTAATTATAATGCCTTCATTTTGAGAAGCAACTTCCCTTATGGATTTTGAATAATTCACCATTATATATGTGGTTGATGTTTTATATATCCTTGTCATTGAGTGTGATACCCTTGGTAGAACATCTTAAAGCCGTTCCATCATGTTTATCTTCCTTATTGAAGGCATTTTTAGTCATGATATTTTTGGCATACGTAAAATTTTTGGGTCATTTGGTTCTTATGGAAGGAATTTTTATCTGACACATAAATAAAACTAAATTGATATTAGTTGCCTCGTCAATTGGAAATCCTACGGAAACAGATGAGCAGCGGAAATCCTACGCAGCATCCTCCAGTAGTCCCCATTAGGAGCAAAGCCAATAGCCCGCCCAAACATGAGGTGTTGGGCAGATTGTTTGAGGGGCCTGTCGGCAAAGTGAGGGTAGCTCAGGAGCTCTCTGGCCACCCCTGGGTCCGACGTTATGACTACCGGAGTTGACCCCAGGCTGAAGGCCATCAGCTTTTAGGCTTCATGAATACAAGCCAGGTGAGCAAGCTTACGTTGAGCTTGGCCGCCAATCATTTCCATTAAGCTTCCCATAATGGGCCATCCTCTGGGCCCTGGAATAGCTGCTCCTCTCTTCTTCTTGTTATTTATTCCGGCGAGTGGCAAGTCGCGAGTAGAGGCGGGAACAGGATGTAGGACCCAAGCCCCCACACGAAGTTGACACGTAAAAACTAAAAAAACACAATCTTACAGCCAAACAAAAAACAGCCGCCATTATACAGAGCTTACAAGAAACTCAAGGATCCGAATTGAAATAGAATGTGCAGGAATCTTTGCATCGACAAAAATATTTATACATATTAAACATTTTTTTATTTGACTTTTGCCCCATGCAACTTCAAGGTATCGCTACATCTCTGCACTAATGGATCCAAACATGATTAAATTAAGTTGACCAGGACCGCTCCACTCTAGATTGTTCATTTTTTCTTCAATAGACAATATCATTTTATTAAAATATGCGGGATATTGAAAGCACAAAGTTGACTGCCTTCCATAGTTTATATTTGTTTGTTAAATCTCCATGTCGGTGGGCGCCTCCCTGTTGATGTAAGGTACGCCGAATGCTCGTACAAGACTGAGCGAAAGGAGAACTCATCGTTTGCTTTACTTGCATTTGGAGTATAATAAAAATAAATATTTATATTTGAAACGTACGTGTCACCTTGACATATACCTTTTATTTCACTAAGAACGGACAATACATTATTTTAGGGTATACGGATACTTTCATTTATTAATCAAGATTAGGTTTTATTGATGGATATATATAGTTTTATTGGTGGCTTGCATATTATATAGTTTTGAGATATATATATAATTTTGAATTTAGATAAATTAATAAATGAATATAAATAATCAATATAAATATAAGTAATCAATGTAAGTATAAACATAAGTTATTGAAAAATTTAAGTTATTTTGAATAGTTTTAATTACTAATTAATAAAAGAAATGAAATATTCGTTATATTGCACCATGTATTGAACTTCTTAAATAAGTTATATATTTTTTTGTGATGGGACTCATATCATATATTATTGAGGGACCTAAAGTCAATACTTAAATATTGTTACTACTTGAAGCATTAATCTCCCTCCCGCCCCCCCCCCCCCCCCAGCACCAAGAAAAATAATTATTATTATTATAATCTTTTTCCTTATCATTTATGGGTACATTTCTTTTACTAAGGTTTGAAGAAGAAAATTAACCTCCGAAGTATTTTCGCAAAGATTCAAAATTATAAAGGAGGTTTTTGGAGCCCCAAACATAATAAACACATCTTTTAAATTATATTCTTCCCATCTATTGCTTGCAAGAGATGTCAAGATTATAAATTTTTTAACAAACACTTAGAGTGCATAGTTCTTGAGAGGTACTCAATCCACTTTGAGTTTATTGGGTTTTCACTATTCTACTAAAAAACAAATTCTAGAGTCTGATTATAATAAATATTTTCATATTTTTAAAAAATTATTAAAATTTTCTAAATACTCCTATCAATTATTATTATAAAATTAAATCACTAATTAAATTATACTTTTATTATTTTACAAACAATTAAAATTAATTACAATTTTATTGGTAGATGTATTCCATTTAGATTTAAGGTTCATGTTTTCATATTAAATTTATGTGAACATCAATTCTTTCGGATGTTTTCTATCATTATTCTCTTAACCCTTATAATTTTAATTCTACATTAAGGTGAATTTCCATAGCCACTCGCATAAAAATGAGGGGAAAAGATTAATATAAGAGAAAAATATATATGTTTGACAAACACAAGAATTTTTTAAGGTTTTTGGACAAATATTTAAATATATATGAAAAAATTATCAATTTAAGGATAAAATTTATCGGACATCGCCCAAAAAAATGGGAATAGTAAGAGAAAGGTTTCAAAAATAAGATTGTCATCAACTCTTCTTGCCATTAAAGTATTGCATGCAAGACTAGAGATAGTTTTTAACATAAACATAGGTAAAAAATGCACTTGAATTATCTCATATATTGGTTCTAGTCAACATTGTATTTGGAAGAAGTAGATGATCTTTAGAAAATTACATTGCTAGTTTTTTTGGGAAATCTAAAGAATATGGTCTCGTTTTTGCAAATAATTTAATTTTTTTTTAATTTAATTATTTTATTGGAATGACATATTATGATTGACTAATATTATGTAAGAATAAAAATTAATCAAAGAATGAGGACTATAATATCTTTTCGATACTGATTTAAAAAAATAAGATATTGATTATTTTTCCATTTTAATTATTTATTATCCTTATTTGAGTAAAACGATGTGCTAAAATTATATGTAGTTTATATTTATTTATTTATTATACATAGTAAATATATAATGTAAACTATTTTATGGGTCCGAATAAAAGAATATCTTAAACTATGTAACTAGACACATACACACATCAAAAGCTTGAAACCTACTTTACATTAATGCAAATGGCATAATAAATATTATTAAATGTATCCCTAAATTATCCCACCCTATATGTTTTGCACTTACTAGTATACTATTACAATGGATTACTTTGCTTTTATAATTCTAGAGTTACTCAAATTCAAATTTTCCCTCTTTCTACAACTCACCTTTCCTCTTCTTTTTAGGTAGAAATATTGCTTATATGATGAAAAATTACTCCTCTAACTTTCTTACTCTCTCTTTCTTGAACTTGTATTTTTATGAATTTATTCATGATAATATGTTAGGAAATACCCATAAAAATGTAAGGAAGGTGACAATTTTCCAACCTTGGAGTCAATGATTAAAAATATTTCTAGATATATCTGCACACATTTTCTCATGTACAACGTGAAGAGACCCATCCACTTAAATTCCTCTATGGATATTGTGCCTTCATATGTCCTTTACAGGCTTAAGATACCTCTGGATATCTCTATGTAGATTCCCCAAATCATCTACATAGCATCAAATATTATCAAGGTCATATGCTATCAATGTGCCACATCTATTGATTAAATCCATGCAAATCAAAAATAAAAATAAAAAAAAATAAAAAAACCATGGAAGACCAATTCCTATGAAAAATTTCATAGTGCATAATTCAAATTCCTTTAAATTCCTCGTTCATCATTTTTCAAGCTTCGTCTTCTTGATCCTATTGTTGTACCTTTGCATTTAAATTATTTCCATGTAAAGATGATTTTGAAAACTCATGTCCTAGTAAAAATTATGCAACCACCAATTTCAAACTTTTATGCATACTCTAAGCTATTCCGCTCCTACGAAAGTATACTCCCATTTTTCTAATGATATTAAGAATTGTTGTGCCCTAACATCTATGCATAAACAAATTTAGAATTTATTATAAGGAAATGTTCATCACTTTTTTTTAATGTAATATTACTTATTCACTTGGGATGCTCTTACAATTAACGATAATTGATTTCTATGTAAAATTTAAGCTATCCCACTCTTTTAAAAGTATACTCTCATATAGATTGGTAGAGCTAAATAATTTACACGCAACATCACCCATGCACAAGACAACTTTGACTTATTCCAAAAAAAAATGAATTACTCTTTTTGCATTGATTTAAATTTGTTGATTCACCTGAGATGCTCCTGAATTGAAATAAAATTACATAAAATATATAATTTTATTAGTAACTATATTGAGTTTAAGTTTATCTTTTTAATAAATAAATAAATTTGACTTGTGATTATATGAAGTTACATTGTATTGAAGTTTAAAATATTTTATAATGTGGTAGAAATGCTATAAAATGAAAATATTTAAGTAGTTTTTTATGTGTAAAGTCACATATTATCCATACACCATGTGATATGAAATGAAACTTTTTTCATAGTTTTATTATTTACAAGGTCAAATATTATACATGTACCACTTCAAGTTACTAAATCCATTCGAATCAACTAATTTATGAATAACATGTGTATAAGACCCATAACTTTGGGAACATACTTTAGTGTATTCTTTACAAGTCTTTGGATCCCTTATGTAGCTCCCCTCCTATTTTTTAGTGCCTTTACTAAGAAGAATTAAATAAAGAATTAATTTTAGGCAAATAAGATTGCTTAAAACAACATACCTACACACTCCACCTGACTCCTTTTTTCATGCATAACAATTCTTGGTAGGGTAAACATATGAGAAACTAAAATCCTATGCAACATCCTACAATTATACACATTAGGTGAAAATCCAATAGCCCACTGACCCTAGGCTAAAGGCCATCAACTTTTTGGCTTCATAAATACAAGCTAGGTGAGCAAGCTTACTATAAGCATGCCCACCATTCTTTCCATTAAGCTTATGATGATGGGTCATTTTTTAGTCCCTAGAACAAATTCTACTCTATTTTTATTATTATTTATTCTGGTCCATACACATCCCCTTAGAGTACACCAAGAAATGAGAGTAGCACAAAGTACCCAATTGACAAGTAACACAACATACAATTCCCATGCACTATCTTATTATAAGAAATACAAGTTTCACCCCTTATAGCTCAAGGGAAGTAGTATAGATAGCCACCCATCTCATACTCTACTAGAGATTATTCCTCCATTGTCCATTTTAGAAAAAATCATTACATGGATGGATGATGATCATAGTAAGGTGAGGCTAAATAGAATGTCAAGGGTTGAATAGTTCCCTAGAAAACTGAGTGCAAAACTATAACAAGATTGTAGGAGAGTGGTGAGTAGAGATGGAGACAAGATTTTAGGCAAAAACCCCCACACAGATTTGACTAAGAGAAACTAAAAAAATAATTTCATAGCCAAATAAAAAAATTCCGCCATCATATATAGCTTACAATAAAATCAAGTATTTGAATTGAAATAGAATGTGTAGGAGTCTTTGTATCGGTAAAAGTGTTCATACATATTAAGAATTTTATTTATTTGACTCTTTCCCCATACAAATTCATAATTTTGATTTTTTTTTAGTAATGGATCTAAACATGATTAAACTAGAAGTTGCCCCGATGGTACAAGAAATGCCAAATGGAATTTAGAAGTTATTTCTTTTCATATATAGGTTATATTGTTCATTTAAGTGTTGGCCTATTCATTATACAATGTGCAAACCTCATAATGCTTGAGTATTTAACTCTCCAACCATCCCTACCACCTGGGACCAATCACCAATCATTTGCTTATTTATTCAACATTCGCATTGTAACATGAATATCCTATCCTTGTTTTGATCTTGTTAGCCACAAAAAGTATAAATCAATTTGATATTTCTTTAACATCCTGCACTGTAAAATTAGGGAAAGAAGATAATGGTTAACTTGATTTTAATCATTTATGGAGGTTACATGGAGAAAAGAACACATGATGGGTGCCTTCAAATTTTCCACATAGGACCTCAACCCCTGTCTACAACTGACAAGTTCACCTTTATGGTTATGGCCCCTCAGTAAGTAGGACCCTCTTTTCTATAATGTTTGTGTAATCAAAATTGATTTATTATCATGAGACACCCATTGTTTTATATGGTTTAATTATCTTTACTTAGAGGTCATGTTTACTAGGTGTTAGATGATAGTTTACTGAAAGATTTATAAGGCTTTGTTTGGTTGTATGTGTCTTATTTTTTAGGATGCGGATCCAATTTTACTAACATAATTTTGAGAAATACAAATTGTCTATTGTAATTATTAAGATAGAGGTGGATAAATTATTTGTAAATAAAATGGGGATACACTATATGTCCTCATGGGTGTCAATCCCAACCATGCACAATTAGCCCAACCCCAACACTTTGTGATCTTCAACCAACCAATATAGATGTCACTTGATCAAAACTAGGGGAGTTATAGTTTTGATAATCAATGGGAAAAGAGGTTATCTTTTATCCATGACTAATGTAAACCATCGTGTAGACAAAATTTAGACACCAATCAGTCTGCTCTCCATTCTTTGGTGATGTGATTAAAAAAGTAATAGATAATCAAGGGGTTGAATCCCTACCTTTATGTCATAGTCACTTTTCAAGTTGATTTTCTCAATGTCAAAAGATGTTGACTACCTTAAATTGATGCTACTAAATATAAAATCAACTTTCACCATATTATTACTATTTTTTCCATTGGCTAAGGAATTAAAAAAATATGACCAATAACCATATCTCTCTACATGTGCATTTATGTTGAAAATGAATCTTTTTTTGTGTCAATATGATCAATTGTTTCTACCTCAGGAGTATTGATTACACATTTTGAGTCATCATTATCCTCATAAGTGTTTGATAGCATTAAAAGCGACTACACAATAATGTTAACCATGCACACATAATGATCAATTGTAGTTACATGTTGATAAAACATCAGTAAAGCTTATGTGGTAATGGTTTGTTCAATTAAGAAAAGATGTTCTCTCTTTCCACAAATAATTCAAGATATCATAGACTAAAAAATTGTAGGGAAATTGAGATTCTAAGGGGTCTTCCTCCATAATTACTTAACATGAACTTATTTTGAAAACATGAATACATTTTAACAGAGCATGAAAAGGGTAAAATATTTGAAGGTGAATTGGCTGATGATGGTTTGGTTTTATAGAAACGACACCAATAGCTCCTAAATAATGATGGTTTGGTTTTATATAAACCACAATAGTAGTACCTAGCATAAACCTAAGACGTGTGTATGATTTTATGCCTATTTATTAGCCCATTCAACTCCATGTGACTTAATTTATGTGTTACTTTAGAATTTATTAGCCCATTCAACTCTATGCCTATCAGTTGTCTCTATTTCCCATAAAATTAATATACCAATTAAATGATTAGTGTATTAATAGATGTCATTATATAAATAAATTCATAATCATTTAAATATTAAATAAACTATATTAACCATCTTGGCCATATGTATGATCAAATTACTAAGTAGTTCTTATATGAAATATCATTTTATATGATGGGGATCTTAGAGTTGTTAGCTGTTTACCTTATGAAAATAATATTAACCCAACCCACAATATACATGAGAACTCATAAGTTTTTCCCTTATAACAATAGAATGGTCTCCATATTGAATAATTTTATAAGTATATCTCCTAAAATTAAATCAAATATAAGCTTGACAAGAAAATAAGGATCTCTTCAATAAGCAATCCTTGTGAAATTAGATATGTGTTATATGATATTACATATTTAGATTAACTCTAGAAATAATAGATAATGACCACAAAAAATATGTTAATTACTAAGTGTCTATAAAAATTTCCCTTAATGCAATACGAGTATTATTTATATCTTTAACTACCTCTGTTGGAATATACTATTTTGGGAAAGAAGGGAGAACATCATTCTAAATATTGGTCTTAGCCTAGAATTTTTTGCAATCGTGTCTCCTTGAAAGATGGTCAAGTCTTTATTTTGTTTAAAATTCTTAGGATGTTGAGTTATAACTAATCAATCCTTTGTTGTACATTTTATTTTTATAAGTTGGCAAGATTTACTTAGACTGACATATTTAACATTACATTAGACCATCAATTTTAATCTTGAATCTTTTCCAAGTCAGATACATGTTTCCTTTTTCTTGGATTGAAATATCAAAATATATCAAGATAGTGTGAATTCAATTCATATCTTAAATGTCCAAATGAATGAAATTGTGACATATGGTGAGTTTTGATTGATTTGCAACCTCATAGTCTTAGAATTTCATTTAGCCTTGGAAAACAATTCTATGATTGAGTGAGAGAGATATCAATTAATGGCACATTGTAATTGGATCACATTCTTATAAATCCTCTATAACCAAACCAACTTTCCTTATAATTTGAATTAAGAGTGAGAAAAATTGTGACGCGTAGATAATTTTGATGAGATCATTACCTCACAAGCTTTGTGCATTGTGAAAACCTCCCTAAAAATCATAAGAGCTTGATCTCCTCAAAACTTGTAAAGTAGCTAGAGTGAAAGAATGCACCACATGACTTATGATGCCAAGTTAAAATGATAGAAAGTCACGAGCTATGTGAAATTATGATATCTCACAACATAATTTGGAATGAGGTTAGGTAAGGGTGAACCCATTATGTGAAACTAGATTGGGTTAATATATTATTCCAATCTATCATAATGTCCACCATGGTGCTGATCAAGGTTGATCAAGCAACAATTCTAGGTGATAGAATAAATGATTTAAGATTTAATTTAAATTAATATCATGGATAATTATATCCCTTTTATAAAAGTAAATTTATAGGTATTTTATACATTTTTAGATGTTCCAAATCCAATGGTGGAGTCTATTTTATCCTAGGATGTTTGTAGATTATTTTTAATCTGATGGGTCTATAGCCTATAGGTCCAAATATTTTAATTTGTTGTGTATTCATTGATTATAACATAACTATTATACCCATATTAATTTTAGAGGGTTAACTATGGTTATCTTCACATGATTCATTTTTTGATTGATTAAAATCATGTCAGTGTGTGTAACTCTATAGCCTTATGTTATCATGTCTTGATTTTTGTTAAAGTAAAAATGTTGTAGTTTGTTTTGGAGTGTCACATGAGGGTGAAACATATTGGTATCATAACATGGATAAAAGTGTTTTTCCTAAAACTACCTTATTGTTATAAGACTAACAACTTTTCATTTATCAACTATATCTTAATAAAAATACTAAGTGATTTACTTTATAGATCAACAAGATCGCTTTGACAATAACCTAAAGATAAATTACTTAACTAAATTATTCTAACATTCCCCATCTTAATTTGTAAGCCTTAAAATTTTAAGAGAGTGAATTTTTGAATGCCAAAAATTTATCATGTGCAAGTGCCTTGGTAAATACATCTACACATAGATCTTAAGTGGGGAAATACTAGCACTGAATGTTTTGTTGTTGAAAATGTTCATGTATGAAATGAAATTGAATGTATATTTGATTCATGCATTCATGAAGCATTGGATAGTGAATAAGTTTATAAAAACCTACTCATTGTAGTAACCCTTGGATATGTATAAGGTACTCTCAATCCTACAATTATGTGGCATAGCCATATCACTTCATAAAAAACTCCTCTTGCAATGTGATATTTTTCCTCAGTAGAATAATAAGAAACAAATTTATGCTTCTTGTTACCTCATGAGATTGAACTAGATCCCAAAAAGAACACAAATCCAAAAGTGTATTTTCTATCATCATTTGAACTTGCACGCCTTGAGCCCATGTAACCTATCAATAATAACTTATCATTATTCTTATATTGTAGGTCATACTCCATAATTATTAAAATATATCACAATATACATTTACCTTCTTTCTAATGGCTTACCTTTAGTTATTACATAAAACATAAAAGATAGTTGACATCATAACTAATAGTTGTCCTATTGTAGGTTAAGTAGATAAGAATCCCAATCAATTGATGATAGAGAATGACATCTACTTGTGTTGATGGATCTATACAAGATAACTTAAGTATTTTATCCATATGTGTTGTCATTGGTTTATAATCCATTATCTAAAACTTCTCAAGCATTATCTTGATATACTTCATTTTAAACATAAGTATGCAATGCCTTTTTTTTCCATACTTCTAGACCAAGATAGTAGTGAAATAGCCCAAGATATATCAACTTAAAAAACCACTGGCAATCATTCTTCAATACATCTATCATTTTTAATAAACTTCTAGTGATGACTAGATCATAAACATAAAAACTTAATATGAAAACCTCACCATTTCTCTTTGAATTAGTGGTTTGGATCATATGGACTCTTTTGGAATCTATGTTAAATGTGATTCTCATCTAATTTTATGTAGTAGGCTTTAGGATCCTATTTGAGACAATAAAATGACTTTATAAGTTTGCATACCTTTTGTTCTTGATCAGGGGTGATATACACTTATGGTTTAGTCATGTATACTTCTTCCTATAGATTTACATTTAGAAATGCACTTTTTATATCCATCTGATGAAAGTTTGACCTATATTATTCAACCATAGCAAATATCATTTTGATTGTCTTTATTTCAAATTTTAGAGAAAAGTATCCTCATAGTTGATGCCTTCTTTCTGAGCATAATCCTTCGCTACAAGTCCTTCCTTGTGCATGTCTATTTTTCCATCTACCTTGTATTTGGTCTTAAAGATCCATTTAAAATTGATGGGCTTATTCATTGGTGGAAGATCACAAAGTTATCATCTGTTAATATTCATGAGAGACTAATATTTTACATCCATGGCATATTTTAAAGGTTTGGACTCCTTTGGCTTCATGAACTATTGACAGCTTAAATGTTTTTATAACTATGCACATCAGAGCCAAATTTACCTCTATGAAAGCCATACTATGATCTACCAGTCTTATAATGAATGTGTTTTGGACTATATCTAATTTAACATCTCATATAGTGTAAGTATACCATTTAGGGAAACATTGAACAATAGGTGGTGGTGTTAGAGATCCTAATTTACCATTATCATTTTCAATACCATTATTACCATCTGATAAATTTACAAGTTTAATGCATGTGTGGAAGGTGGACTAATTTTATCTTTCTCATTAAATAGTATATCCTTACTAATAAGCACCTTCTTAGTCTCTGGAGCAAGTAGCCTATATGCCTTTACCTCTTCATTATATCCCAAAAAAATGTATTTATTTCTTTTCTTATCAAATTTAATTCTTTTATTTTAAGGGACATGCATGTATGCCTTGCAACCAAAAACTCAAAGATCAGAGACTTTATGTTTCTTCCCAGTCTTGAATTCTTGAGGTGTAATTTCATCAAGAGATTTGGTGGGTGTCATTTTCAATAGGTATACAGTTGTGTGATATGATTTTTACTAGTATGAATAATGAATTTATGCATCCTCAACCATGTTACAAAAAATCTCTACAATGAAATTATTACATCATTATGCAACCCCATTTTGTTATGGTGTATATGGAGTAATCAATTGGTTATGTATTCCATTCACTGTGAGATAGGCTAAGAACTCTTTATTAGTGTATTACCCCCTATAATATGAGCATAGGGCCTTAATGGTACAATAAATTTCATGTTAAATAGTTATGTTGAGTTATTTAAGGATTTAAAGACCTGGTCCTCAGTTTTTAAAAGGTATACCCACATTTTTCATGATTAATATTCAATAAAGAGTTGAAATTATTTATGGTATTGGGAGTCATGCGTCTTGACAGATCGGTGTTACCTAGATCCAATGGACCAAAAGTCAAATTTTCCCTTTTTCCAAAAAGGTGCTCTTTGTTATTTTATAGCTAAGTAACTACAACAAATATCATAATTTTGATTAAATGTGGTGTTAGTGCCCAAAATTGTGCGTAACAATTTGTGCCATTTTTTAACATTAATGCCTAATTTGTGTAACTATTACCCTAATCCATAGTCAACATTTTCATTTGAGATTATAAAAATCCATCTCTCATGTTCATGCTATGTAAACCTTCTACAATCCCAGTTCTATCTTACATCTAGAATTTTCATGTTTTATAATAAGTTTGGTTGTAGGGTCTATAGAACTTTGAAGTCTACGAAAAATTGAATCAAAAATTCAACTTGAAAATTACACTTCCTCAAGATGCAATTGAAAACACCACATAAAATTCCACAAAGGTATGAAATGAAGATACAATGTGCAAATTGCACATGGAACTCGCCCACCCACATAATAATGTCAATGAGCAAATTTACAAAGTGTGATCCACGTAGGACTGAGCATTTAAAAATATAAACCCATGCCACATGGAAATGATAAAGAAGTAAAATGAAGTTAAGTTTTTTATTGGATTGGAAATGCATGGCTATAGCAAAGATGATGGTGGAATTTTAAGTCAGACAACAAGTTTGACCCAAAAGGCAAATTGAAAATGACACCATAAAACTTTGTGGTATTATTAGTAAAAAAAACAACTTGTCAAAAGCATGTTCTAAATTTGTAAATTGTAAGTTGTTGATTTATCTCCCAAACCCATGGGATATGATCAAAGCCATTATAAAGGTAAAAGGCAGGGTTATCTTGTGGGGAATGCATATGCAAAAGAAAACATTAAAAAACACAACTTACAAATTATGTCTAGGTTTCACAAACCTATAGCACACCATGCATAAGTTGACTAATAGAGATATCAAGGTGGAAAGCATAAAAACAAGTTGTAAATTATGTATAACCCTTTGGATCCCAACAGAAAGAAGCACACATGATAGAATGGAATCTAATATGTAACTTAGAAATTTACAAACTTACAATATGTAAGGAAGCTTATGGATCCCATAAAAACAAAAGGAGGAAAATGGAGAAATGGAATATAGGTGCAACTTAGAAACTTAACTAACTTGTAATGTGTAGTTTAATTTCTAGATCCCATAGCTTGGTAAAGTGTCCATGGTAAGAAAAGGATAGATTTAAAAATTATGCCCAAGGCAAATCATAAGCCATGTATTCCTATTCTGTACAATAAAATTTTTAAGGGAAATTGATGCCTAGATAAGTTGTGTGTGCCTTTGATGCCTGGAAGGAGCACTCTATTGTATCAAAGGATGGTTGTGGCAAGGTAATTTAAATGGTGGAGTACTAGTTGTGAGATATTTTAATTGTGGTGTATATTCAAGCCTTATAATTACCCATATGTTGGTTCTAAATGTACCATAACTGGTGATGTTCCTTTTCATTTGGCTCATTTAAGAGATGTTCATAAGCTTGATATGCATTTTGGTTGCACTTGATATGATAGAAATTAATTTTTTTAAGGAGTTCCATGACTAATTAGAGATAGACATAGGAAGGCATTGGGCAAGCTTGTGCCTAGGAAGGAATGTAAAAGTTGAAGCCTAGTTGTTCAACCCAGTTCTAGCCTCAAAGTTTGCATCTACTATATTTTTTTTGCCAATAAGATGTGAAGGTAATGTCTATGGGAGATTTGAATGATTCATCTATAATCCTAGTGGTTCTAGTTTGTCTCCCATAAGCTCAATTACACCTCTTGTACAAATGAGTGAGGATCAAGCTTCTTAAGTTTCATTCACATCAGATATTGTTATTTGAAGTTCACTACATTTAGAAAGTGAAAATTTTAGATTACGCACCTCTGAGAGTGTTGGATGTAACGATTTGGTTAGAATAGGCATTGGTGTATCATCTAATAATATTTTTGATTCTAGTAAAAATGAAATCTATGGAGTTGTAGATTAATATATTGGTACTAAAGGCTAACAACACGTGATTGACAATGTAAAATGTGAGGATTGTATAAGTTTTTATTGTCCTTTTAAAGACACCACAAATTCATTAATAGGTCTTGCAAATAGCATACCATATTTTGACAGTATCTCATCTTACTTTATAGTTTCTAAATATGATGAGAAAGATGAAGAGTTAGGTATCCATCTAGAGAAAATAGGTAATCAAGTGAAAAAAATATGGAATTTATTTAGCATGATTGCAATACAAGTTTTAGAGATCCTTTCTACTAGTGTTTCAAGATCATAATTTTCTATGGGCATAAGCAACAGGGTTTCCAATTTTCAAAAGGCATTTGAATCATCTAACACAGTGATTTTGTAGTTCAAAGACAACAATGTAAAGGTAGAATGGATGAATTCTTTTATTTAAACTACATATAAAGCATATGCTCCTCCATCTATGTACATGCCTAAGCAAAGAAGTTTTCATTGGTGAATGCTTTAGATTCAAATACATTGTGCACAAGGAGACATTATTGTGCTAGGGCATGAGGCAAAGAAAGAGTTGGCTTTTAGAAAAATAATTTTTAGAAATTAATTTTCAAACCAAGTTAAATGTTTGAATAGATAGAGTTCCCAACTAGGAAAAGAACTTGAAAAATACAAGTCTTCAAATTACAAGTTGCAGTATGTAGTCCAACTTCCCAAATCCACCGATCAACTCAGCATAGGAAAAAGTCCACTCAAATGGAGCTCTAGGGAGATTTCTTGGGGGAATGCACTTTTACATTTTTGTAAATGTGCAAATTGAAAATTGAACTTAGATCTCGTAAACCCACTAGTCAACATTAGTCATACATGAGGTCCCAATTTAAATCAAAACTTTGAAGGCCAATTGCAATTTTTCATTTTTGTAGATTGTAATTTGCACTTGGATCTCTTAGTTCCCTGCATGAACTTTTAAGGGGAATTGCAACTACAAATTACAAGTTGTAAATCTGTAAGTTGTAAATGTGTTGTTGAGTTATGGATTCCCACCATATAAAGGAAGTGAAGAATTACAAATTGGACCTAGAGCTCCCTATAAATCTAAAAAGTGAAAAGTAATGCATTTAATCATTAAAAATGTTGGTGGCAACCCTAAAAGTTAAAAAAGGAAAAAAAACAAAAACAAAGTGTTGAAATAAATATTAGACAAAAAATAAAAAAGGTAAAAAATGAGTTAATTCTTACATTTTCCATTTTTTTCTTTATTCAAACAACTCCATGGGAGAAATATTTTCATGTCTGCAATAACAAGGCGGGCTAATCTAATGAGTATTTCTCAAATAGCCATGAATATGAAGTGTTCCAATGCCCTCATTACAAGGTAAGGGTTGTTCTTTGTGGTGTATAAGAGCAAGGGTAACTATCTAGGAGATTCTAGCTATGCAAATGAGTGGTTAAACACATGTCCAAGAAATTGCACAAGAAGACAAAGGGTTTGTTTGGATCCAAGGTAAATATTCTCCATCAAGCTCAAGTAAAATGTATTTTAGCCAAGTATAATAAGGGTTTGTTGCAAATATTCATCATTACATGTAAATATAGTTACAAGAATAATTTTCCTGGTAAAGGCATAAAGATTCTAGGTGTGGAAAGGAGCATATTCCAACTAGAAACATCTTGGTGGAAATTTGAGAGATGATTGCAAGTTTTAAATATTAAAAATTGTAACACATATTATTGGATTGTAAATGGGTGATAAATTGTATAAAAAGAGGGCTTATCCTCTTTTATAAGGTTGTTGTTGGTTTTCCTAGGTCTATGCTCTTCTAAATTTTAGAACCCATTATTATGTGTGTATTTTGTCTCATTTGCTAAGGTGGTTGAAGTTGTATAACCATTATCAAGTTCTAAGAGCATTGTAATATGTCTCCCATGTTCAAGGAGTAAACTCACCATGCTTGTCCCCATGGCAGCATTCTGAAACACTAATGTATGTAACATTTTATTTTAAGATAATGGAAAATACTTGTGGTTTTTACTCTATCTTTTTGATGAAATTCAATAATATGTTTTATAATTTATAATGATTATATATCTAGATTTATGCTTCTTATTAGCTATCATTTTGGGCATACATCTAGGTTATAAACCCCTTTCTGCATAGTGATTTTAACATATGTTATTGATAACCTCTTAAAGTCACCCTAGTTTTATAAATTTTATAGGAAAAAGTATTTGAAATTCTATTTGCAGTTGATGCTTTAGGGTTTCAAGAATCATTTGGGTATTCACATTATATTGGCACCAATGGATGCAAATCACTCCTGGTAGTTCCCCTTAGCTTGTATTCCAATTTATCTACATATTTACAAATGTGTAATGTCATGAATCTTGAAAGAATTCATGTTGTTCAAATACCACCAGCACACCACTCTTTTGTATATAACCACCAAACTCATCATACCCTGTTACACCCTACAAATTATATAGTTTTTACATATTATAAGTGTTATTTTCCTATAGATGCATGAAAATTTCATACTTAAAATGTGTCTGTATTTTCTGATTTGAAGCTTAAGATTATAGTCTTGCATTTAACCCCTATTATTAAAAATTATTTGAAATGAAGGTTGTAGTCATATAGCCATCTATCTGTAGTAGCTTGTGTCTACCCTAGTACATTCGTTTATTCCATGTGATAGACTTCCTAGGTGGAGTGTGAAAACTTGGTTATGCCCTAGTCATATTTGTGTTTTGTGCTAATAATCACCATGGATATTGAATTACAATATTCCTCCATGTGATAAATCTACCCCTTATGTCCTCTCACCTTGGTCTAGGTAGGGCCAGAAGTAGCAAAGAGTTAACCACACCCTCTATCGGTGCTTTTTAGTCATTGTTTGCATTCACTCCATTTGTGTGATAAACCCTTCCCTGACTATAATGACATATCAGTGGGTTTACCATCCACATTTTCCATTTTTATAAAGTGTGTAAGGTTAAGCACAAGAGGTGTATGGCTAGGAACCAACACTCCACTAGCACCATTGATGGGGAATTGACTAAGAACCTTGGCACTTGTGTTGTCAGGGACTCTTGCAAAGAGTTGTAGTAATTTAGGTTTGAAGAGTTATATGCCTATCTTTGTGTTATTTTTACTATTTTTGCTCCGTCAACACTATAACACCTCTATTGACACCATTACTAAGGATAATTTATTGTTACCCATGTTATTGGGGACTCTTACAAAGAGCTGATATTGAGGTTATTTGAGTGTGATTCACTATCTTGGTTGTCAAAAAATTTGGCAACCCATTGAGGATGTTATTATAAATTTGAAAGGTTTGATAAATTGGCATCTGTTAAATTTATTACAATGATCTATAAATTTGTCATGTGTTTAGGTGGTTTCCCTTTTTGAACACGAGTCTGAAATTTTCATTATCTTTGCTTTCATTTATCATCACTAGTTTCAAAAAGATATGGTTTTGGTATGTATCATTGTGTATTTACAAAATGTTATTTTCTATAATTTTACTTATAGTGGAAACTCCAACACATAAGAAAGATCAGTGCCCATCTCAAATATATTTATATTTGAGTATTGTTTTTCTTGAAAAACTAGAAGGACTGAGATCATCCTTCAAAAGTAACTCATCAAAACAACTTGTCTCACCCCTAAGTGTTCATCAAAGAATAAAGAGACAAGTTTGGAGGCCAATTAAAGGACAAATTTTAGTTGCAAAGAGTGTTTTTTGAATTTTCTATTATTGAATATTATCATAGTATTCCAAATAATTCAAAACCTTATAGACCAATTTAATATCTAGCTCCTTCTCAACCAACTGAATCTACTTCTATGTTTGATCCATGAAGCCCACCAGTCTCACCCACTCATAGCCCATTGCCATTTTATCTTGAACTTACTATTGAACCAATCATGAGTCATAGGGATCAAAATGAGAATGAGATTACTGTATTTAGGATTCCTAGAATTAGACCAATTAATTTTGATGAAATGGAAGGATATCCTAATGAAGTCTCGAATGAAGTAAGGAACTACCTTTGTAAGTTTCAAAGGAAAAATGTAGTGGCTAGTGATCAACACTTGAGGGATTTCCACATTATCATTTAGTATTATGAGGTTGAGCATAAGGATGTTTGCATTAAGTTATTTTTACACATGTTATAAGAAGATGCTCATGAGTGGTTCAATTCCCTTCATCGTGGATATATTGATTCATGGGAAGAAATGAATAATGTTTTCAAAATTTAGTATGGTTGATAGGATTGACCCTAGGTTTTTTTTGGAATAATTTTAAAACATTAAAAATAACCCTAATGAATGTGTGTGGGATTTTAATATGATGTTTAATAAGACCATGATGAGGTTACCTGAAAACACTAGGCTGAGTGATATAACCTACCTGATTAAATATTGTTATGACTTTGATAGGAAGGTTGTGTACTACTTGAGGGATAAGGCTCCTACAAACCTAAGATTGGAATTCAATATGGCCATAAAAACTGTAAAAAACATAAATGCTTTGATAAACTTTTCAATAAGCAGACTAATGTAAAGTTGGTTAATAAAAAAAAGATGCAGTCTACTAAGACAACCAACTTTGAGGAAACCATAAAAACCTTGGCCTTCGCTATCAAGAAGATGTCCTACAATCTAGATAAATCTAAGAAGGGTCTAACTCATTGGTATACAAGTCAAGAGAGAGATTCAAATCCAAATCAAGCATAAGGTAGGTCAGCTTTCCACATTAGGGATAATGATAGAGGGAAGAGGCCTACATGTGATGAAAGAAATGATAAAAAATTAGAATAGAGGGGATGGAAAGGAAGTGCCTAATCTATTTAATGCCAAAGTGAATGTTGTAAATTATGATTTAGACATTGATTGGTGTGATAAATGTTTCCTTTCACATCCTCCTTGTGATACACTAAACAAATTGATGAAGATGTAGAAGAACCTAAATCTATGTTTGATGATGATGACATTTTGATGGTTTATTGTCAAGTCTCCTGAAGTAAGTTATCTACCTCCATAGAATTGTTAAGTTGTACTATTATTGATAAATTTTGGAGTGAAATACAAAAGGTATGTGTCCCAACTCTTGAATTTTCTTGTGATGTTAATATGACACAAGTGCATGAATTACCAAATAATGATTTCAAATTATTATTATCTATGATGATTAACAAATATGATGGGGTAATCCCTTCTGTTGAGGATAGGGATATACTAATTAACATAACAATTACCTAAGAAAAAGAGTAGAAACTGAGAAGTAGATAACAAGGTGTTACTCCTCAAGACACTACCCCTACAAAGCCAAGGGTAGGGGATGCAAGTAAGGAAGTAAAGAAAACTACAATAGTCCCAAATTCTTCCAAGTTAGCACCCATTTCCTAAATTAACAAACAAGAGGTGTTCCATCCAAGTATAGAGTACCCATACTATGTAGTATTCCTAAGGGTATGAGTGATGTTATAAATAATCTACCCTTAAAGACTATTGTCAAGCATGCTAATTCATCCCAACCTATTCCACTTCAGACTTTAAGTAATTATATTCTAGTTGAAGGTGTTGTCACCCTTCTACCTAATACTCCTCTTCCTCAGTATATCATGTGTGATATGGCCCAAGTGTTGAGCCAACTTAAGATCACTGAGCCACTTATTGAGTTATTACGAATACCTAAACATAGGAAGAGGGCATCTGAGTATTTAGAATTTGGTAAGAGTACAATTGCCAATGATATGACTTCACCTCAAACACTCCTAGATGATGATGAAGAATTTGAAGAGGTTGTTGAACCAGCCTTGGAGGTTTATTTGAGGATAGCACTGGTAGAAATTTAGTTGAATTTGGATCTATTTTACACCACCCTACTAGCCAATGGTATGATTGTTCACAACTTCATGTTTGATTATAAATCTTATTGTAATGTGGTGCCCCTAGGTGTCTTAAATGATCTCAGAGTGAAAATAACATCAACTTTTGGAAAGTGTTATGCCACAGGCTCATGAGAGGTATTAATTGTTGGACAAGTTAAAGGGTTCATAGTGTAGTTGGTTATGTATCCTAGTAATTATTTGAATATGGACATGGTAGTTGTGGATTTCCATCTTAGGTGGGGGATGTCATTATCATGAAAATGGGATGACAACATGGGTAGAAGTTTACAAATGGACATTTACTATGCCACCATTCGATTAGAGGGTAAGTTGGACAAACTTCATAAAGAGTTGAAGATGCATGATATACTTGAAGATCTAAAACAGGCTCTAAATGAAGTGATGTACTCAGATGTGGAACTAGGTAACTTCATTGGGAATGTAGATGTTGTTGAATGGCCTATTATTCTTGATGTTAGGTTTGACAAAGAAGGCAAAGTTTGAAAGATGTGTTGAGATGGGGCTTGCTCAAATATTTAAAATGGATCTAGGTTTATCTTTTATGCCCCCAATAATAAATGTTTTAAATTCTATTTCAAGCTTTATTTTGAGTGTATGAATGACATTGATAAATATGAGGTACTCTTGCTTGGTACTCACTTGAATGTCGCTGATAATTAATCTTACTTGCAGTTGATGAAGAAGTACCAATAGTACTTGGCTTGGTCTTATCCAGATATGAAAACATACAAAGAGGATTTGCTTCAAAATGTCATCCCATCATAGCTTAGTAGTAGACATTTTAGGAAAATTTAGAGATTTATTGACTTCATTTTGGTCACCAAGCTACTAGAAAAGTTAAATAAATTAAGGGATGATGAGGTACCGAATCCACCAGTTGATGGCAAACATCTGAAACATTTCCTCAATTGAGTATGTAATTGTGTATAGTATTTTATAGTGTTATTTTGTTTCCCATCTATGTAGGGCCTTGTTTGTATAGTTTATTTTATCATTTTTTATTATGTCATAATTTTGAGATCCTCTTTATTTGTTTTTAGTGATCTCCATTATTTTGTTGAGCTTCCATGGGTATTTTCTAATAAATAGGTAATGTTTTGACTCTGTAGCCCAATGCATTGGCACTTTGTCTTGTGTTCTAGGTTTTTTTGCACACTTGTAGGTGGTTTACATCCATGGGTGAGAGCCAATGTTAGTTCCTAAAATCATACGTAATAATTTGTACCCTTGTTGAATATTAGTGCCTAATTTGTGTAGCTATTACACTAATCCATAGTCAATGTGTTCATTCGAGATTTTAAAAATCCTTCTCTCATGTTTATCTCATGTAAACCCTCTACAAGCCCAATTATATATTACATCTAGTGTTTTCATTTTTTATAATAAGTTTGGTTGTTAGGTCCATAGAGCTCCAAAGTCTATGGAAAATTGAAGAAGGAAATCATCCTGTAAATTACACTTCCTCAAGATGCAAGTTGCAAACAGAACATAAAATTTCATGGAGGTATGAAGTGAAGATGAAATTTACAAATTGTACATGGAACTCCCCCACATACACAACAATGTCAATGAGCAAATTTATAAAGTGTTGTCCACATAGGAATGAACATTTCAAAATATGAACCCATGCCATGTGGAAATGATTAAAAATTAAAATGAAGTTAAAGTTTTGTCTTCTCTTAGAAATGCATGGTTGTAGTGAAGAGGCTAGAAGAATTTTTAAGTCGGACAATAATTTTGACCCCAAAAAAAATTACAAATGACACCATAAAACTCTATGGGATTATTAGTTAGAAAAACATCTTATCAAAAGGATGTTTTAAATTTACAAATTATAATTTGTTGATTGATCTCCCAAACTGGTGACATATGGTCTAATCCAGTAGAAAGGTAAATGATGTGGGCATCTTATGAGTAATGCATATGTAAAATCAAACTTTGAAAAACATAACTTGTAAATTGCATCTGGGTTTTCCCAACCCACAGCACATGACACATAAGTTGATTGGTAGAGATATCAAGGTAAAAAGAATTTAAAAAGTTTTAAATTATGTATAAACCTATAGATCCCAACAAAAAGAAGCATGTGATAGAGAATGGGAACTAAGATGTAACTTAAAAAGCTACGACTTTCAATATGCGAGCAAACTTCTGGATCCTGCAAAGAGAAAAGGAGAATGGCAGAGAAATGGAGTATGGGTATAACTTAGCAATTTTGCTAACTTTCAATTTGTATTTGAATTTTTGGATCCAATACCTTGGTTATGTGTTCATGCTAAGAAAAATTAAATATTTAAAAATCTTGCCCAAGGCAAATAATAAGCCATGTATTACTATTTTGTACAATAGAAATGTTAAGGGAAATTGACTCATGAATAATTTATGTGTCTTTGATGCCTGGAAGGATCACTCTAATAAAGCAAAATATGGTTATGACATGGTAGTTTGAATGGTGGAATACTAATTGTGAGAGATTTTGACTATGGTGTATTTTTAGGCCTTACAATTAACCATATTCATTTTATTTTGTCTCGTTTAAGAGTTGATAATAAATTTGATATGCATTGTAATTTAATTTACAACCATTGATATGTAAATTCTAATCCATATGAGGTTGAGAATGCTACTTGGATGCTAACTATATTCAATTATTTTGGATAGTTCATTTCCTTGCATTTTGAAGCATTTTAGTTGGGAATGGTGCCTTTATACATATATTTATTGCTACTCATGGTAGATGATAATGATGCCAATTATTTTATCTACATCCTAGAGGTTGGAGTAAATGGTCAGAAATTACTTTGGAAAGGAGTGACATGAAACATTAGAGATAGGCACAGGAAGGCAGTGGACGAGCTTGTGGCCTAAGAAGAGAATGTATAAAATGAAGCCTCTTTTTTTAACCCAGGTTTGACCACAAAGTTTGCATCTATTAGAATTTTTTTACCAATCAGATGTGATGGTAATGTGTATGGGATATTTGAAGGATTCACATATAATTCTAGTGGTTCTAGTTTCTATCCCACAAGCTCAATTTCACCTATTGTACAAGTGGGTGACAATTGGGCTTCTTAAGTTTCATTGACATTAGATATTGTTATTCTAAGATCATTGCATTTGGAAAGTGAAAAAATTTCATTAGGCACCTCTGAGAGCATTGCCTATAGATATGTGATTAGAATGGACATTGGTGTATCATCTGACAATATTTTTAATTCATCTAAAAATGAAATCTATGGAGTTAGGGATCAAGATATTGGTACTAAATGCCAACAACACTTGATTGACAATGAAAAATGTTGGGACTCTATAAGTTTTTATTATTCTTTTAAAATTAACACAAATTCCTTAAAAGGTCTTACAAACAACATACCAAATTTTCATAGTATCCCATTTTAATTTGTGGATGTTGGAGATGAGGAGGAAGATGAAGAGTTAAAATTATTCTCAGCGAGAGAAAGTAGTCAATCAAGTGGAAGACTATTCGAGGATTAGATTTTTTTGTGGCCATAAGAAATAGGGGTTTCAATTTTTGAAAGGCATTAGAATCATCTAACACATTAATTTTATAATTCAAAGACAACAATGCAAAGGTAGAATGGATGAATTCACTTATTCAAGATACATATAAATCATCTATTCCTCCATCTATGTGCATACCTGGGAAATGAAGGTTTTCATTAGTGAATGCCTCAGATTCAAATACATTATGCACAAAGAGAGATTTTTGTGTTGGGGCATTAGACAGAGAAAGAGTTGGCTTCTAGAAAGAAGTTTTCCATAAGGTACTTTTTGAACTAGGTTAAATGGTTGACTAGGTAGAGTTCCCAAGTGGGAAATAACTTTCAAAATGTAAGTCTTCAAAGCTCATGTTGTAGTATGCAGTCCAAATTCCAAAATATATTAGTCAATTTAGCATAGGAAAAAGTCAACTCAAATGGATTTTTAGGGAGATTTCATAGGGGCTGTAATTTTGCATTTTTGCAAATGTGCAAATTGAAAATTGCACTCAAATCTCCCAAACCTACTAGTCAACATTGGTCAAACATGAGGTCCTATTTCAAAGTAGAAATTTCAATGCCAATTACAATTTTGCATTTTTGCAAATTATAATTTTCACTCAGAGTTCCTAATTCCCTATGAGAACTTTTGAGGGGAATTGTAACTGCAAATAATAAGTTATAAATTTTCAAGTTGAAATTTGCACTTGGAGTTCCAAGCTCCCTAAGAGAAATTTTGAGGGGAACTACAACTACAAATTGAAATTGCAAATCTAAAAGTTACAAATGTGCTACTAAGTTCTAGATTTCTGCCATAGAAAGGAAGAGTGAAATTGTGAATTGGACCCAATGTTACTTATAAGGCTAAAGAGTGAAAAGTAATGCATTTAAGCATTAAAATTGTTGGAGGTAACCTTAAAATTCAAAAAAAGGAAAAAAAACAAAGTGTTGAAAGGCATATTGGACCAAAAATCAAAAAGGTAAAAATTAGTTAAGTCTCGCATTTTCCATTGTTCTACTTAATCAAAAAAATCCATGGGAGAAATATTGCAGGTCTGGAAGATCAAGGTGGGTGATTCCAAAGAAGATTTATCAAATGGAAATGGATCTAGAGTGTTATAATTACATCATTACAAGTCTAGGGATTTTATTTGGTATGCATAAGAGGAAGGGAATCTATCTAGGAGATTCCATCTATGCAAATGAGTGGTCAAAGACATGTCCAAGATGTTACAAAAGAAGACAAAGGGTTTATTTATCTCCAAGGTAAATATTATCCTTCAAGGTCAAGTAAACTAGATTTTTAGCCAAGTATAGCAAGGGTTTGTTTTACATCTTCATCACTATATATAGAGGCAGTTATAAGAATCATTTTCCTTGTAAATGCAAGAAGATTTCAAGTATGGCAAGGAGCATATTCTAGATGGAAGTATCTTGGTGGAACATTGAGACATGATTGAATTTTTTTAATATTGAAAATTATAACACATATTCTTCAATTCAAAAAGGGTGATAAATTTTATAAAAAGAGGGTTTGTCCTCTTTTCTAAGGTTGTTGTTGGATTTTTGGTTTTCCTAGGTCTAGTCTCTTCCAAATTTGAAGATCCATTATTGTGTGTATATTTTGTCTCTCTTGCTAAGCTGGTTGCATGTATAAAACCATTAGCAAGCTCTGAGAGCATTGCAATATGTCTCCCATGTTCAAGGAGAAAACTCATCATGTTTATCCCTATGGAAACATTTTGAAACACTAATGTATGCAAGATTTTCTTTCAAGATAATGGAAAATACTTGTGGTTCTTATTCTTTCCTATTGATGAAATGCAATAATATGTTTTATAAATTTTTTTGATTGGATATCTGATTTTATGCCTATTAATGATTGTTATTTTGGGCATAGATCTAGGTTATAAACCCCTTTCTACATAGTTATTTGGATATATGTTATTGATAACCTCTTAAGGGCACCCTAGTTTTATGGATTTCATAGGAAAAAATATTTGAAATTCTAGTTGTAGTGTACACTTTAGGGTTTTAGGAATCATTTGGGTATTTGCATTGTATTGGCACTAATGAATGCAAATCACTCCTGGTAGTTCCCCTTAGATTGTATTTCAATTTTTTTACATCTTTGCAAATGAGTAATGTCATGAATTTTGAAATAATTCTTGTTTTTTGAAAACCACCAGCATACCACTCCTTTTTTTTATAACTACCAAACTCGACCTACCTCGTTTCACCCTACAAATAATATAGATGTTTCATATTATAAGTTTTATTTACATATAAATGCATAAAAATTGCATACTTAAAATGTGTTTGTATTTTGTGATTTGAAGCTTAGCATTGCAGTCTTCCATGTGACCCCATGTTATTGAAAGTGCTTTGGAATGAAGGTTATAGTTTTTATTTAGTAGCATGTGCCTATCCTAGTGTATTTTTTCATTCCATGTGACAACCCTTCCTAGGTGGAGTGTGTAAAGTTGGGTATGCCTTGATCAGATTTACATTTTGTGCCAATAATCTCCATGGACATTGAATTGTAATATCCCTCTATGTGAGCAAGCTACCCCTTGGTCCACTCACCTTAGTTCAGGTAGATCCAGAAGTAGCATAGAATTAACCATACCCTATGTCAGTGATTTTTAGTCATTATCTACATTTAGTCCTTCTATGTATTAAACATTTCCCTAGTTATAATTACATATCAATGGGTTTATCATCCATGTTTAGCATTTTTCTCAAGTATGCAAGGCTAAGCAGAAGAGGTGTATAATTGGGAACCAACACATGTGAAAGCCTCTGACAATTTTTTATCGATTAAATTCTAGCAGATACATATAACTCAAGTGACCTTATCTACAATGCCAAAAAAATCCTACGTTTGTAACCTTTGCAACAAAAGCTTGATGATCATTATGTACCACATCAAATTGGAACATTTTGTCAATGCCAGAAACTTAAGCCTTAATTTTGGAGCATCTAGACTTTTTTTTAATGAGACAATTTCTAACCATCTTCCTTATAAAATTCAACCTTCAGGTTGTGGTCAAGAAATTGGTTTATACACAACAAGTTCTTAGTGAGTCCCAAAAACTTCAAAACATCATTAATTGGATAAGTACTACTAGAAAGATTTAGAATGATATTACCACAACCTTAAAGTGTGTACCATATTTCATCACTGAGAGAGACATTGCCCTATGATGTTGTTTGATTAAATGTGAAAAACCATTCCTTCCTACTAGTCATGTGCCTTGTGGCACCGGAATCCACATACTAGACTGAATTAATAGAAGGGGTGTCCTCATGTGTTTGAGTGAAAAATAGATGATCCTCATCTAAATAATCATTTTATTCTGTAAAATTATCATGTTACTTGATTTGGATTGATATTTTTCCATTGTCATTTGGATGGGTGTTATTTCTTTTATACCTATGGTGAATTTTATGAATTGGCTTATTACTACATCAGCCATCGAAGAGATAGAATTTTTGGGAATGAGGTTTGTTCCCCTACTATTTTTTTTTTATTGGTCTATTTAGAGGTTGGTTTTGAAACTTTCATAATCTTCTTCCCCATCTGATGCAATGCAAGTGCATGTTCTTCATTTGCTTCCTTTACATTTTGCATGGCTTCTTCCTATTGTAACATGTTAACCAATGACTCAAATGTTGATTTTTGATTTGTTTCATTTAGATCAGTCAAAAAAACTTTATATGCAAGGGGAAACACTCTAAGGACATCTATAACCAAAGAGTCACTATCATTGTCTTTCTTAATGTTAGAAGTGAGGCCCACAAAGTTGTAACATGGTGTAGGAAAGCTTCCACCTTTTCCACTAGTTTCAAATTGAGACAATGCAATTCGCTCTATAGATGCATAATTTCTTTTTGATTCTTGGCGTCGTAGACAATCTTGAGGATTATCAAATGCGATATTAAGCATTAATTTAAAATTTTGGAAATACCAAACAAAATATAATTTTATTCAACTAGATATACAACCATAACAACATTGCATATATATAAAAAATGATAGTTAAAATAGCTTTCAAAGAGCCTATGGAAGTTAAAACCCACAAACCAACCAAAAAAACCTATCTATTATAAGACTCACAACTTTTCATTTATTAACTAAATCCTAATAAAGAAACTAAATGGCGTTTTTTTTAGAGAATAACAAGCTCACTTTTATAATAATCTAAATATGAATTACTTAACTAAATTATTCTAACAAAGGACAGGGTTTTTCATGTTTTCTATCCTTAGTCACATCAACCTACTACTAACTAGGTCAATGACACCATGACCAAGAACACCACTTAATCCCAAAAATTATTGAATCTCCTCTTGCACCTCATTAAAATACTATGCTACCACCGTTTCACATGGGAGGTTTGAGTTCCTTTTGCATTGCATGCAGAAGAATTGTATATCTAGGGATAGGCTGGGGTTTTTATAGCAAGAGACTTTGAAGACAAGTTGATTTAAGCACAAGTTGCTTTATTTGTACCTCAAGTATAATTTACATGGTTAAGATTCAAGAATAATGGTCATGATACTTTTTATGATTTCCTTTTAGAAATCCTCATAAGTGTTGTCAAAATTGCTAGAACAAAGTCTCTCTTCACCTTTTATTTTAAGCAGCCTTTTGTTTGAGCTGATTGGAATTATTATTTAATTTTAGTGCTTATTTCGGATTCCCTACCATGGTTATTGCTGAACTCTGATATTGTACTTTTACCATTCCTTTCTTTAATATATGATCTTAAACCTTTCGGACTAAAAGTGGGAAAATAGACTATAACAAAGATGATTGACTATCGAATTGGTTCTAGCCGTTAATTGCAATTTAGCTGAACACTCTAACAGATGGATGTGAAGAGTGAATTCTTCAATGGAGATTTGGACATGCATGACTTTTTGTGTATGCTGGTCAAGAGTCTTTGCAGTTTGAAGTAGGCTCCACGAGCCCGGTATATAAAAATCGACTTCCATCTTCCTAGATATGGATTCAAAAGAAGCCTTTCTGATCTCAATATGTATGTCAAGAGTTCAAATGATATACTTATTGTTTATGTATGACTTAATTTTTATAAGTAGCAAGACCAACACAATTCGGCTGGTAAAATTATTTCGTGCTCTACTTTGCACAATGACAAATTTAGTTTTCTTGCAAACTCACATAGAAGTAAAGTTTTGGAAAAGTATCAATGAAGTTTTCATTTCTCAGATGAAGAACGCCAAAAAAATTGTTGGTGAAAGTTTGTACGGACGATTGTAAGTAGGCATTTACTCCTAAGGAAGTTGGTATGAAATTAGCATCCAATAGTGATTTGTGACTTGAAAAAGAACAATGAATTGTTTTTTCAGAAGTTGGGGGCAGCTCGAGCCTCGACCTATATTACAACCACTAGGCTTGATCTCAATTTTGTTGTTAGCTATATTTCCAAGTTCACGAGTGAATCATTAGAGAGCAGCATAACGAATTCTGAGATACGAAAAGGTACAATAAAAGCTTGGTATAACAGAAGAGATCATTTTCAGCTTCTTGTTTTCATTGATGCTGAAAGGCAAGGTTCAACAAATGATGGGAAATCTACAAGAAGACATGATTTTTACCCAGGAACTAGAGTTGTTTCATGGGTTAGCAAAGGAAAAAAATTCCTCTTTGCTCCACTGAAAGAATGTATAAACTAGTTGTCCTCACAGCTTGTGAAGTAGTTTAGTCGAGGAGATTGGCTGCTCATTTGCAGGTGATTCAAAGGGAAGCAACAGTGATTAAATGTGACAGTCGTGCAATTAGAATAACTAAGAATTTGATATTTCATGCATGCTCTAAGTATATTGAGGTATGTTTCATTATATCCAACAGCTTCGCCAACACTAGAGAGACAAGAGTAGTAATATTGTGCAGCTCAAGAGCATTAGTTGATTTCTTCACAAAACCACTTGAACCATACAGGTTTGTCAAGTTAATAGATAATCTCTATGTTGTCCCATGTAATGACCATCAAGAAAGGGAATTAGAATAGATTAATATATTTAGTTATCTTAATAATCTTGAAATGGTTGGTAGTTAAGAAGGTTAGCTGACAGTTTAGAAAACTTTACTTGTAATGTAAACCTTAACTAATGGAATGAAGTTTTCTTTTCAACTGATGTTTGAAACTATCAAGTAGCCTTAATAACTACCAACCAACTCATGACTATTATGATCATTAGATATATATTCTAATGCCCTCTTTTCACGGTAATTACATAGTACAACATAAAGCTTATCTATAAACTTGACAACCTTGTATGGTCCAAGTGGTATTGTCAACATATCAACTATCTGCTTTCATAATTCGATATGATGAAAATGTGCCTCAATATATTCTGTGCATGCATGACATACTGGATTCCTGGTTATTTTAATTGCACAACTGTCACAGTAAAACACTTTTGCTTCCATTTGAATCACCTGCAAAGATAATATATACCATTCATAATATTCGGGTCTGCATTACATTTAAAGTTTTATTTCTGGCTTCCTAACTACCCAACCTGCATTCAGAAAATGGAGTTTGGGCGCCTTATACTGCAGAAATCATAAGAAGGAATAAATAATAACTCATCATAGAATTACAACAAGAAAGAAATTAAAGCATTGTGCCATCTGAACGGAAATTAAAGTCAGATGAACAGAGAGATAATACAGGGGATATGAAAAAGGTATATCACAAAATAAATGCAGTTTCTATTGCAAGTTAGACAAACGGAGGATGCATGCATGAAAAGAAACTTAATTCATACATGTGAAATCTGGAAATCAAAATATAACTGCATAAAATCATTTAGAAATTTCTCAACTTCAACACTGGTTTTCATTCTAGGATAATTAAAAGATAAAATTTAATTTTCCAACCAGCGGCCTCCTCCTCATATTTGAAATCTTATCTCAGCACTAAGAAGTGTGTCATTGGAGAAGCAATTGAGATTCTTACCACCACCATTGAAGTGTTGTGGAATGAAGAACTTAATCTATGATGATATTAAGAACGGTGACGCTTTGGGAGTCTGCATCCATTATGTGAAAGTTGGGTTACATCCTTAATGTATGTAATTGCAGATCTAGAACCTAATCGTTTTCGAAAACTCAAGACTGCTGCTTTCTTCTTCCCAAAATAGCTCGATCCTTTCGCTCTCACTACAACCGACTTCATCCCTAAAGCTTTGGCGAATTGCCCAACATGTTCTGCAGTTGCTGCAACAGCATACTTGGTCCTACGGCGAGAGCCTCCTTGAATTTCCTTCAAGCAAGCTGCGGAGGACCCAAGTTTTTTATTCCCCTTATCATCTGTCACAGTAAGAAAGATATTTTTGTTTTCTAGCGTAAAATGGGCAACATCCTTGTCCATCCTATATCTTTGCTGCTCCCACTTCTCATAATCTTCCAGGACGCTTCTTACAATGTTAGTGTTCCGTTGAAGAGTCTTTCCAGGAGGTTTAATGTCTCTTCTTGCGGCATTTCCTTGAAAAGTCTTTCCATGAATGCATGACCTGCGCATTTCTCCAGCTGGGCCCACCCCATCATGGAAATGAGCTCTCTATCTTGCTGAAATTCCAATGTACCTAAGCACCAACATAAAGTCACGATCAGGATATCAACCTTGTTTTAGATAACATATAAAATGGATAGAATGAAACACCTGGTGCAACAAGCAACACAATTTCATGCGATAGAAAAGTGATTTCTTGGCATTGACAAAATTAAGCAACGACTTCAGAAATAACAACGAAAGAGGGATAACGGGTCAGATCCCCATAAGTATACATATAAATAAAAGAAAACATGAAAAGTGTTAGAAACTGGAGCTAATTTCTCCAAACTCCTTGTTTGCCCCCTCATGCACGCAGTCTGCATGTTTCATTGTTTCAGTCTTAGCTCAGCTTGCATGATCCCCGTTTAAGTCATTGCTTAGTTAGCATGCACAACTGCAGTTAAACATTAGGCTATTTTTCAGTTTCATTTGTTTTCAAATTCTATTTATGTAGACCTGTTCGCAGTTTTTGCAAGGAGAAATTAATAAGATTAAAAAACCTTTTGATTTCTGTAGCAATCTGCGTATATTTTTATTTCTGTTATTTTATTATTCTGCCAAGTGACAAATTGGTATCAGAGCCAACGTGGAGAAGAGCAGCCAGGGGGTCGTAGATGATAAGGTAGTTGCTGTGGGAGAAGAGAAGATAGCCATTGGTTTACATTTCTTGGCTGGAAAGCTGTAACAAAGTTTAGGGCAGCCAAGGAGCAGTTTCACTGCCTGTTAGCAGCAGTCTTAGTTGCCGTCGTTGCCAAAGGAGAGCCAAGCACAGTCAATAACCAGTTGTGTTAGCCGTTGCTAAATAAAAAAATTTGTATGCATAAAAAGGAGCAAAGGCCGTGACAGTAAATTGTGGGCCGCTGCTCAAGATAAACACGATCGTTGAACGAAGATCGTAGAAGAGGAGCGCAGATCTGAGCATTAAAGAAGTGCAGCTGTTGTCAATTAAAAAAAAACACAAGATCATTGTATGTCAAAGCATTACAAGGACGTGCAGCCGTAGTCGTAGCATTGTCAATACCTGAGGATTTTTGCCGTCTGAACGAATTGAGCGATATTGTGGTGTGGTCTTTCAGCTTGAGACATGAAAACAATCAATAGCATTTCTCAGCCCCAAATTCTTATTTTTAATGGTAAGAATTATGATTTTTGGGCAATTAAAATAAGAACATTGTTTTGCTCACAAGATGTTTGGGATTTGGTAGAAAATGGCTTTGTAGAACCACAGGATGAGGCTGCCCATCAGGCATTAACTTGAGCACAAAAGGAAGAGCTTAAAGAGAACAAAAAAAAAGATGCAAAAGCTCTATTCTTAATCAAATAGGCAATGGATGAATCCATTTTTTCTAGAGTTGCAATAGCAGCGAGATCCAAGTCGGCATGGAAAATCTTAGAGACCACCTATAAAGGTAATACAAAGGTGAAAATAGCTAAATTGCAATCTCTTAGGAGAAATTTTAAAAGTTTGCAAATGAAAGATTTAGAGTCTATAAATCAGTTTATGAGTCAAGTATTGAATATTGTGAATCAAATTAGATCTAATAGAGAAACAATAACAGATTAGAAGATCATAGAAAAAATACTCAGAAGTTTACCCAACAAATTTGATGCAATAGTTGTAGCTATTGAGGAAACCAAGGATTTGGAACAGTTATCAATAGATGAATTGATGGGATCTTTGTTAACACATGAATTCAGAATGAATAGGAATAACAATACTTCTTTTGAGAATGCTTTCAAGTCTCAGGTATCATTTGGCAGAGGAAGAGGAAGGTCAAACTTCAGAGGAAGAGATAGAGGCAAAAATAGAAGTAACAATCCAGATCAAGGTGAAAATAATAATCAAAATTACAACAATAGAGGACGTGGCAACAATCACTTCCAGCAAAATTCACAAAGGTTTGATAAATCTAACATTCAATGTTATTACTGTAAAAAATATGGACATTATGCAAGTGAATGCAAAAAGAAACAAGGAGATGTGGACAAGCGGAATGCTAATTACACAAATGAATCTAGTTCTAATTCTAGAAGCTTATTTCTCACTTGTCATGTTGCTCAAGAAAATTCTAGAGATATTTAGTTTTTAGATAGTGGATGCAGTAACCATATGACAGGGAATAAAGAATTGTTTGTTAATCTTGATGATTCCCTAAAATATGAAGTGAAATTAGGAAATGATAACAAAGTGGATGTAATGGGTAAAGGAGTAATAAATGTTTTGGCAAAAAATGGTGAAAGAAGATTTATTCCTAATGTTTATTTTGTACCTGGAATAAAACATAATCTTATGAGTGTTGAACAGTTAATACATAAAGGTTACAGAGTATTTTTTATGGATAAAGTTTGCATAATACTAGATAAATTTTTAAATGACAGGTTGATAGGAAAAGTGGAGATGACCAAGAATTGAATGTTCCCTCTTCGAATTTAGTGCATCCAAGGAGAAGAGGAAGCCCACTTCAAAACCATGCATCTAGACCAATCATGGCTATGGCATTTAAGGTATGGACATTTACATTTTGGAGGTTTGAATTTTTTACAAAAGAAAAATATGGTGAAGGGATTACCACCATAGAATAGCTAGGAAGTTCATATGAAAGTTACATTCTAGCAAAACAGCATAGGGAGAGCTCTCTAGTAGGAGCCTCATATAGACCAAGGGTAATATTGGAGCTAGTCCATAGTGATTTATGTGGACCAATGCAAATTCCATCATTTTGAGTTAGTTCTTATTTTCTAACCTTCATTGATGATTTTAGCAGAAATACTTGGATATATTTTCTCAAAAATAAGTCTGAAGCCTTTGGAAAATTTAAAGAATTCAAGGCTATGGTTGAAAAGCAAAGTGGTCTTTACATTAAGGTACTTAGATCAGATAGAGGAGGTGAATATATGTCTAATGAATTTCAAGATTTTTGCAGATATCATGGCATTAAAAGGCAACTAACTACAAGGTACACACCATAGCAAAATGGTGTAGTAAAAAGGAAGAATAGAAAAATCATGGAAATGGATAGAAACATGTTGAAAGCCAAACATTTGAAAAATGAATATTGGGTAGAAGTAGTAGCATGTGTAGTATATATTCTGAATAAAAGCCCAACAAAGAGTGTCAAAGATCGAATTCCACAAGAAGCTTGGAGTGGTAAGAATCATAGTGTACATCATTTCAAAAAAATTGGTTGTATTGCATATTCTTTTATAGCACCTAAATTGAGAAGAAAAATTGATGATAGAGGTGAGAAATGCATTTTTATTGGCTATAGTGAAGAATCAAAGGCTTATAAGTTGTATAACCCCATTTCAAAGAAAGTGATTATTAGCAAAGATATAGAATTTAAGGAAGAAGAAGCATGGGATGGAAGCATTGATAAAATCATCACAATTGGAGCACCAATTTCCCAAAATGAAGAAGAATCTGAAGAACAAAATTTTCAAGGTGATCAATCCTCTCGACAAGCAAGAACAAGCACTCCAATAAGAACACCTAGGAGCTTAGCACAAGGTGAATCATTTGGTCATGCATGTCATCCTACTCCCAATTCACAAGTAAGTGATGAATCAGATCCAACTCTTTCCACTTTAAGATCAAAATTTAAAGGTAATAAAATGAGAAACTTGAATGAAATTTATAAACAAGAAGAAGAGAAGTTAGATTTATGTTCATTTTTTGCCTTTTTCTCTCATGATCCTATGTATTATGAAGAAGTAGTTAACGAGGAACATTGGATAAAAGCAATGGATGAAGAGATGAATGCCATTGAGAGAAACCAAACATGGGATCTAATTAATCTACCTTAAGGTAAGGATTGCATAGGAGTCAAGTGGGTTTATAAGACCAAATTTGATGTAGAAGGAAAGGTTGAAAAACACAAGGCAAGGTTAGTAGCAAAAGGTTTTGCACAAGAACATGGAATTGACTATAATGAAATATTTACTCCAGTTGCTAGACTTGATACTATTAGAATGGTTTTAGCAATAGATTCATAAAATAATTGGAAAGTATATCAAATGGATGTCAAATCAGCTTTCTTGAATGGTTTCCTAGATGAAAAAGTGTATGTGAAATAGCCACCAAGTTATGAAGTGCATGGACATGAAGAAAAAGTTTACAGATTGAAGAAGGCCCTTTATGGTCTCAAGCAAACACCAAGATCATGGTATAGCAGGATTCATTCATACATGATAAGCAATGGATTCAACATAAGCAATAGTGAGCCTACATTGTACACAAAAATCAACAAAGAAGGTCAGATTTTGATTGTGTGTTTGTATGTTGATTATTTGATTTTCACTAGAAATTTGTCTATAGACACATTTAAATCAGTAATGATAAAAGAATTTGAAATGACAGATTTGAGATTAATGAAGCATTTTTTGGGCATTGAAGTTGTACAATCTGAGAATGGAGTTTTTATTTGTCAAACTAAATATGCAAATGATGTGTTAAGGAGGTTTAAGATGTTGAATTGTAAATTATCACCTACACCAGTTGCTACAAGGACCAAAATTAGCAAAAAAGATGAAAGGTCTAATGTTGATTCTACAACATTCAAAAGACTAATTGGTAGTTTGATGTATCTTATAGGTACAAGACCAAATATCATGTATGGGGTCAGCATAATCTCTAGATTCATGGAGTCACCAAAAGACTCACATTGGCAAGCTGGAAAGAGGATATTGAGATATGTGATAGGAACAACAAAATATGGAATTTTATATTCCACAACTAATAATTTTGGTTTGATTGGTTATACTGATAGTGATTTTGTAGGTAGCATTGATGACATGAAGAGTACTTCTGGACATGCCTTTCTTTTTGGAACAGGTGTGGTCACATGGGCATCCAAAAAGCAACCTATAGTGACACTTCCATTAGCTGAAGCAGAGTATGTAGCAGCCACATCAGCAGCATGTCAAGCAACTTGGATGAGGAGAGTATTGATAGATTTATTACAAGCACAGAAAAAGTCAACACCAATCTTTTGTGACAACAAATCAGCAATTGCATTGTCAAAAAATCATATTTTTCACAAGAGGAGCAAGCACATTGATACAAGATTTCATTTTATCAGAGAGCTAGTGAATAATGGAGAAATCCATTTAGAGTTCTACAGATCTGAAGACCAATTGGCAGATATATTCACAAAGGCATTAGCACAAGAGAGTTTTGATTATTTAAGACAAAATTAAGGCATTGTAAATGTTGATGTAGTTAGTGGTAGAAATTAAAGGGGGGTGTTAGAAACTGGAGCTAATTTCTCCAAAATCCTTGTTTTCCTACTCATGCACACAGTCTGCATGTTTCATTGTTTCAGTCTTAGCTCAACTTGCATGATCCCCTGTTTAAGTCATTGCTTAGTTAGCATGCACAACTGCAGTTAAACATTAGGCTATTTTTCAATTTTGTTTATTTTCAAATTCTATTTATGTAGACTTGTTCGCAGTTTTTGCAAGGTGAAATTAATAAGATTAAAAAATATTTTGATTGATGTAGCAATCTGTGTATATTTTTATTTCTGTTATTTTATTATTCTGCCAACTGACAAAAAGTTGACTAAAATTAAAAAACTTGCACACAGTTGAGTATAAAGTGTGATCTTAAAGAAAGGATATCAAAGGCCATGAGATCACTGAGAATCGAATGGGAATGGATAGAACACAAATGAACATGAGTGAGATTGAATAAATAGTGATTGGAGCTATCAGAAATGCAATTGGAATGTTACGCAAATTATAAAGCTAGTTTGACCACTTTAACATAGATGCACTTCTTCACATAACAAAAGGTATTTTTAAAAATTATTATAATTAGATGATGGTTATATATATTGATTTTTTGAGTAAGGTGCGGAAATAAATAATATTGATTTTTTTCACTTCATTATATATTTATTTTTT
This sequence comes from Torreya grandis, assembly GCA_037957365.1. Taxonomy (NCBI): domain Eukaryota; kingdom Viridiplantae; phylum Streptophyta; class Pinopsida; order Cupressales; family Taxaceae; genus Torreya; species Torreya grandis. Next base: position 3,471,091 of record JARHVA010001380.1, on the reverse strand, counting down.
CACATAACAAAAAATTCTTCCTAAATATCCAAGTCTTTACTAAATTAGTAAGGCTACAATTTTCATTCTATTTTATATTAAAGATTATATATAAAAATATAATTTATATTTAATATATGCTATTTCTTTAATGAAATTATTTTTGTTTCAATGAAATTATGTTTTTTGAATAATAGAAAATGCTATTTTTAATTATGCTTATAGGAAATCTATAATGGTAACTGTAGGGTGGAGTGTAATAAAATGAGTTATTCATTTTTTTATTTGATATTAAATTTGATATCTATTTGATCATCACATATAAATTTTGATGTCTATTTGATGATTACATGTCAATTTTAATATTAAATTTTGACATCTATTGATCATCATTAAGAAATTTTTATTTTTCTTTGGAAAAATCAATTGAAAAAGTTTGATATTTTGATCATATGGTAAAGTTTGGAGCTCCTTTTCTTTTTGGAAAGAATTTTTGGAATCCAACACATTACTGTAATTAGATATGTGTCATTGTTACTAATCATTGTAAACTTAAAGGAGAAGATAAAAACCTTGAAATCCATATCTTTCAACATATTTTAAATAAATATATTTCAGATATATATACTAATTACAAAATAATATAGATTCTTTTATACTTCTTCTGATTTATTGTTATTCTAAATTTTTATGTTAAAAAAAACTAACTTAGTCTGCGAATAGAAAAGAAAATCTTCTTCATGTTACTGCGCACATTGTAATCATTTTAATAGGGGTTATGATAGCACATATCTCCTTTTAATGTGTTTGAATTTAATACATATTAAAAATATATAAAATTTAACTTGTTCAAGTGTATTCATCTATCTAGAAAAAACGTAAGAGAGATTTTCTTCTTAGCGTTTACCCTTTCATTACTTTAATCTTAAGCTAATATATCATTAGTTTATTCTTAAACTAATATTATGGTTAAAAGTCCAGCCTTTAAATTGTTTCCGGAGTGTCAAAACCCAAACATTGGCTTTTGTTTTATGTATTGGATTTTTCGTTTTATCATTTCAATCGCACCAGTTCCTACTAAAAAATTCTATCCTCAAACCTACTTATCTCCTTTCCTTCTTTGATAGTCGACTTCAGTAATGTAATTTATTTTGGTCGTTTAATGATATAAATTTAACGGATTGGTCTCAAATTTTAAATAACACAATAAAATCAAGTGGAACTTCTATTGCACTATTTTTTGTAACAATCTTTTGTCGTGCAGTTGTAATTTTTTCGATCATACTCAACGGAATATGGATATTACCATGCTAACAATCTTTTGTTCTGCAATTGTTATTTTTTCTATTTTTGTAACAATCTTTTGTTATGCAATGGTGCCTATGCCAACTACGGGTGTTGTCAATATTACCATGGTAACTGAAGGCCCAACTAATGTGAATGCGCCTATGCCAAATAAAGCAATGGTCCCTATGCCAACTACGGTTGATCTCAATATGGAAATTAAGACAGCCTGTGAACCTGCAGCTGGAGAAGGCCCAACTATGCCTGAAGTCACAAATGATGTGAAAATGAATACACAAATAGCGTCTGAACCATTAGGAGAAGGCTCTATTAGCGCATCCAAAAAGTCAGCCAAACGCTTTCAATTAAAAAAATGGAATGCTGTTGCCATGTGGGCTTGGGGTATTTACATCTCAACATTATTCTTAGAATTTGTATCTACTCTTTCTGTGTAGGAGAAACTATATTTCGTTGACAGTTAACCATTATTCCAAATGTTGATGTTTTGCAGACATTAAGACTGACAACTGCGCCATCTGCAGAAACGGCATCATGGAGCTCTGTAAGTGTTTTCTTTAGAGGGTTGAAATTCATTATTTTTACACATAATCTTATTTCTGTCACATTTTCATTTCTGTTAGAAGAGTATGTAATGATTTCTATTTTCATTTTATTTGTAGGCATTGAGTGCCAATCTAATCAAGTCAGTGCAACGTTAGAAGAATGTGCAGTGGCGTGGGGTATTTTTCCAACTATTATTTTTATTGGTTACATTATAGAAACATAAAAACTAATTCACCATATATGATTAGCTAACTATTGTGTGCTGTGAAACAGGTGTATGTAACCATGCCTTCCATTATCACTGCATTAGTAGGTGGCTCAAGACAAGACCATCCTGCCCTTTAGGTAATGAACTTTAAATTTGTTCTTTATTCATTCTATTTTATTATGAACCCTAACTACAGTTTCAATATACTGTGCAATTTATATTCTTTTATGTGCCTATTCTTGCCATTTTGTTGTTCATGCAGACAATACTGATTGGGAGCTTCAGAAGTATAGAAAGTAAAAGGAATGGTTCTGTTAGCCTCCGAGTCTTATTGCAAATCAGATTTGCTTTCATTTTAAGACTTTTCAAGAATTTTTTTTACAGTGAATGTAATGTATGCAATGGAAGGATAATGGCCACAACTTGGCTATCCTCTCAACCATCTTCTTATGTCATGAATGGTGTTTCATTTTTTCCAAGTAATAATATGTATTTTTGACAGTTACAATTGTATATAGTATTTTTTTCAGTTAGGTTGAATGAATATATTTTTTGCAATCACAAGAAATTCTTCTTGCTTCAATAAGATAACGATTATTGTATCTTTTTATTAAAAAATCTTAATTGGCTGAGTCTACTATTCCCTTTATTGAATGAAAATATTTTATTCCCACCATGGCCATTCTTTTATTTTTGGTTTAATTTGTCTGTTATTTTTCATTTTTCGAAATTTATTTTAATTATTAAAAAAAATCTTATATAGATTTTAAACCTTATTTCATTTTTTTTTTTTAATAATATTAAGATGTTATGGAACATAAAGATATGAGAATACATATTTTTATTTCAATTATTTTACTATATTGAAACTATAAAAAAAATATTAGATATAGTTTATATATTTTATTATTTTTATTTTTCTATATTTTAAAAAGTATTAAATCTGAGAGATGCTAGATTACATTATAAATATTCCAACTATTAGAAATTGAAATATTTTCATAAATATTATGATAAATGGTCTTACAATTTTTTTTATGATCATTTATTTGTATGTAATATTTTCCAATTACATGAAATTCATCTTAATTATTAATAACAAAAAATTTCATTAATATTAAAAATAAATAAGTTTAATAATTTTATTATAGAAATATTTTTTAAATAATTAAAAATATATTATATTTTATTTTATTAATGAAATTATATTTTTCAATCAAAAATATATAAAATAAATTATATATTATAATATTTTTTTTAGTGATATTCTATTTTTTAAATAAAATATATAACTTTCAGTATCATAAATTTAATTATTTTAAAAATATTTTAATTTAAATATTATTTCAAACTTTTATAGTATAAAATTGAAACAATTTTCTTTAATAAAAATGACAATCCACTTCATATCGTTGAGCTCATTATAATATTCCATACTAACATGAGGCTTCGGTAATACATAGTTCTTTGACATGTCCATAAAATATATAAGTAATATTTTCTTCGCTAATACATAGTTCTTTGACATATCTATAAAATATATAAGTAATATTTTCTTTTTAATATATTATTTAAATTGAAAAGATATTAGTAAAAAATATAAAAAATAAAAATAAATAAAATAAAAAATCATCCCAAATTACCTCATAATTATCCTCCCATTAAAAGGTTGCATTTTTCACATATATGTATTTAGTATTTTTTTTTCCAACACAAGAAACAGTTTTTTAGTTATTGGTAACCATGACTATTAATAATCAGTTAGGTTGGGATTTTTATATGTATTTAGTATTTTTTTATTGGTTAGGTTAGATTTTAAAAAGGGGCGTTTGTTTTGTTTGTTTGTTTAATAAAAGGAAGAATCAAAATAAATATGTTCATTAAAAATTGAATAGATTAAAAAGCAATTTAACATAGTTAAAAATAATAATAGTTATAAAATGGTAAAATATATATATATATTAAAAAAAAAAAAAATTATATAATTTTTTTTCATAATTTAATAATTATATTTAGTGGTTTTAATTTTTTGGTTTCTTTTTTTTCCTTTTTTTAATTATTGTTATTTATTTATTTTTATTTTTTTTGAATTAAATAAGATAAGAATGGAGAGTTCAAGAGTATCATTTGGTTTATAATTCAACAATTGAATTTTGGTTAACAAAATTTCACTTTTTAAATTGGATTTTAATGGAGTATGATCCATAAAATATTCACTAGATTTACATTTAATATTATTTTCTAATTCTTTAGTCGTAATCTCCTCATAGGGAGTTATTTCTACAAAACTTTCAAAGACCATATTTAGCACTTCAATTTCATTTTTAATTTTAACAATAGATTCAACTAAACCCACATCAAAAATATTATGTATTTCCTTTCTTTCTTTTGATGCTTGGGCAATCATTGACCAAATGATCAGTTTAAAAATATCTGCGACATCTAAAATATAAACCTTTATAATCAATAGGTTAAACTCAAATTCTATTCCTCATAATCAATAGGTTGAACTCAAATTCTATTTCAATCATCCCTTTCTCCTACTATAAAGTCCTTTTGCCAAAATTCACCAACAAAATTATTTATAACTTTAAAAACAGTATGAAACCCAAAGTGAACGCATAAGTTATTATTTATTTGAATATAATATTTAATTATTATTTAAAATATGTAAATTATTTGTTGTGTATTTATAAATTATTAAACTGGGTCTAAACTAAACATTCTTGACATATTTTTATATTTTGTTATTGCTCATTTTTTTTCTCTCCTCTTTTTTAAGAAATATTTTTCCATTAAATGTGATGTATGCACTTAAAAGACACTAAATCATATATATAAATATAAATATAATGGTTAAAAATTAAATATCCTCACAACTATATTCTTATGCCATAATGACATTGTATCCAAAAATACCCCACAAAAATTTTATTTTTAAATTGTCTAGATCCAATAATTATGTAATACGAGACAATAACTCTTATGAACAAGAAGGTTGGATGCTATTCATCACATTATTATCATCTTTAAATAAAAAAGACAAGATTAACTTGCTTGATTTAAATGACCATGACTCCAAATTATCTCCATATAACACAATAGGAGTTTGATGATACCTTAAATTACATATAGAACAAAACTCACAATTTTAGACACGGAGATTAGAGCTATCACCACAGTATAACGAATTAGCTTTCAACAATAAACTTTAGGTCTCAACCATGTCACATGGTTAGGAATCAAGAATTGTGGTTAATCTATTTCATTAGGCTAAAAATATGGTATAGCCAGATATAATATAGTTACACGCAAATATTACTAATTTTACCCGTAAATTAAGAATATGAACACATCTTGTTTGAAGATAATTAAGCTATAGTACCATTCATAACTAGGCAACTCAATGATTCCGGTATTTAACAAGAAGAGCATAATCATAGTATTTTACATATTTTTCAATAGAGATTCCTTCCTATGTAGGACGAAACTAGCACAATATTTAAAAAAATAATATCAAATATAAATAGACATTGTATTTGAAGAGGTTTATATTTTAAATCAAAGATTAATGAAATGATATAAATTATAAGATTGATTAAAAATTGGCATAATTAGTTAAATTATAATATTGATTTAAAAATGAAATAATTTAGGTAAATTAAATATCATAATAAATATATAATTAATCATTTTAATATTTTTTTATTTATAAACTTAGAGTTGATAATTTAGTAGTGAGATAATTGAGTGTCTATTTTTGGAATGATCAGGGTCTATTCTTGGGATGATCATTTTCTAGCATCATTCTCATGCTAAGTTATAATGGTAGGTTATTTGTAAAAAGTATCTGATGTAATAGACTACCAATCCGGTGTTCAATGCGATGAAGGTTAGTATGTGGCTTAAAACCTATGTTTAATATGATGAGACAAATCTATAGCCTATGGCTAAGAATACTATTCACCACTGATTTGGGTATTTTAAATATTATTTTTTTTGCAATTCTAGGTCTGTTTAAAAAATCATCTTACCTAACATTTTTCCTCCCATTAATGGGTCAATGGTATCATTGAAAGTGGAGAGAATGAAAGGCAAAATGGATTGGAACCCCCTTTAGATTTCTTCAAAATGAATTTTCATGGAGAAACAAGGGTAAATCTAGGGGCATCTGGTGTAGGATTACATGAGATCAGTAATTTGAGTTTCCTCAAAGAAGTTGGTTGATGGCACTAACAATTAGGCTGAGGTGCAAGCTTTTATTCTAGAACTGGATCTTATTTCTCTTTATGGGATTGAATGAGTTTTCCTTTAAGGTGACTCTAAAGTGATTATTCATGCCATTAGGAATTAGAAATTAGGCTCTTGGAATATCAATAACATTCTAAATTATGGATAGAGACTACTAGATAATGTAAGTCATTGGGAAGTAACACACTACTTCTGTGAAGTCAACTCCATAGCATACATGTTGGCTAATAGAGGTATCAATCAACATGATGAGTTAGTAGTGGGAAAATATTGGGAATGTTGGGACATTTGAGAAGATGGATTTTTATTAGGATCATGCGAAGCATCATAATGGTTTATCACCCATCATCATCCCATAATATTAATGCAAGCATGTGCCACACGCATGGCACACCCTGCTACCTTTTTATTGACTATGATTAGGTTGTGTGCGGTAAATGTGCAGTCTCTCCCTTTATTGTTTTGTCTATCTTTGATTCCCCTAAAAAAAATCTCTTCTTAATCACCATGGATATAATGTTATAAATTGCACTTAGTGAACCCTTATTGCAAGTAGAATTTGTTAAAAGGGAAGTAGCCTTGAAAGGACATGTTTTTTAGTCTTGATTTAAAAGGATCTTTATCATTCAATCTACAAATATCATGTAGGAAATTAGTAAATTATCAATTAGGTGGTGTTGGGTGATATTTATAGGGTTAAGGTAAATTATTTACTTGCATCCACATTCATAGGCAATTTTTTACATTTGTCAAAAAGTAAGCAACAAACTTTGGTTGTGGTAATTCGAATTGTTTATCCAACATTTAGGGTTGGGATGGAGGAGGAAGCTAAAGTTTGTGTTTTTAGTGGGATAAAATCCCTCCCTTTTTAGCTCACAATATTTTTTGGCTAGTCCCTCTATGCTCTTTCCATGAGATTTAATTTAGATTTTGTAGGGTAACCAAACACTCTGATCTTATGCAATCTTGCCGTAAATACCTAAGCCCTAAGGGATGATTCATTTATAAATTGGATTTAGTGGAGTTACAGTTACCCATGGCCTCTGTAGAAGAAAATTTGAGTTGGAAGTCCTCTGTCAAGGTTTTAGCAACTATCAAATGCCTTCCTAGGCTTTTTGGGGGACCCATTCAGTAGAATGCCCCTAGAACAACATGAAGACTCTAAGATCCTCATAAGGTGGTCAAGACATAAATGAGGCAAAGATTAAAGAGATATTTCTTCTCTAGGAGTTAGAAGGGTTCTCCTAAAATATAATATTGGCTGACTGAGACATCACTACTGGAAGATGACTCCTTAAAAGCTAGATGGAATTGAATAGGTACCTAGTGGGAGTGAAACTGGAGTGGATTTGAATGAAGATAGATGTGGAAAAAAAAATTCCTCTTCCATGTAGATGGTGGTTGGTGACTCCACCACTATTGGTGGTGGTATCATTGTTGACATCACAATTTGAATATTAATAGGGTGTAACCCTTTATTTTTTTGTTTGTTTGTGTTCCTTATTGCTATCCCCCTGCATGGGTTTTTTGTTTGATCAATGGTTTCTTGGGCCCTTCATGGCTTGTAGTTTTTGTTAGTTCCTTCTTAGGAGTTTTTTTACTCAATGGATGTATCCCTTATTTATTGTACTTCTATTTATATTCATTTAATAAAAGGGAGAGGGACCCTCCAACCCTCATCATCTATATAAAAATTTCATTTATTGATGAAAGTCTTAATGATGTGTATTTTTTTAAATTATAATTGTATATAATATTTTTTCAATTAAAGTTGAATGAATATTTTATTTTACAATCACAAGTAATTATTTTAAATATTTTATGTGTAAGTTATTCATGAGCGTATATATAAAATATATATGGTTTTTTTTGTGTAAATTACCTGGACTAATTGTTATGTGGTTATCAAGCCTTGAATATTATTGTTTTTAGATGATAAAAATAGAATTTCTAGTTTGGATGGAAGAGAGACTAGAAAACCTAAGAAAGTTAGATATTGATTAGACTTGTGTAATAGATCATTGGGTAAAAACTACTATCAAGTATCAACAGATACATCACTAAATATTTTTTATAGGGATACATTACATTTGATCCTTCATAATATCTATTTGTTAAAGGCTTTAAAGGCAAGCTTCTGCACCAACTACCTACTCTTGTCAAAATGTTGGTTTGAGAAAAGGCTATGGTGCCTAATCCTAAAAATATGGATTAGTCTCTTTTTGCATATGGGGATGTATGATATTATGGAGTGAATGATGAAGACCTAAGGAAGGAATCTTTAACTTGTACCCATAAGATAGAGGATGTAGATAAACAAAACTTGAAAAGTGAATTTTGGGACTAGAGAGAGACTTGTGACAATGGAGAAGATGGGTAAACATAATAATCCTAATGTATTTTTGAGTAAGAGTAGATTAGATAGTGTATAATATATATGTGGAATGGAAGCTCATGAAAGAGAAATATAAGTTAGAAAATATGAGGATAAAGAAAAAATAGGGCCTGAGAGAAGAGAAAGTGTGGATGAGAGTACAAAAATAAATAGAGATATTAAAGAAATGGAAGAAAGTAGAAAGAAATAATAAGATCAAGTATATTGGTTAAAAGGTAGTTAGTATGTTATTTAGAGAAGAAACATAACAACCTTTAAATAAATTATGTTAAGTCATGGTTAAAAGCACATTCAAGTTCTAGTACAGAAGTTAGTATAAATAGTACATGATTTGACTCTTTTAAAAATAAATTTGTGAAATATAGTGCATACATAAATAAACTATTAGATAGGAAGAAATTGATTGAGATACCATTTTAGGTCATAGTCAATCTCAGTACATTGCCCAAGTCTAGTCTACCACCACTGGTTTCAAGTGTTTCAATATTAGTCGTGGCTCTGAATCCATGATTTTTTGTCACATTAACACCATATGATGGGTCTACTAACACTGAACAGAAATTGCTAACTTTTGAAATGAAATGGAAAATAAAAAATGTAATTGTAGATGATGCAAAGAAGTGTGAACTCATAGGATCTTTAGCAGGATGAGATTTGGAGTTCATATACAAAATAAATGTTTCTAAACTATAATTTAAATATTTCAAAGACCATCTGATAAGTGAATTTAAGGTAAATAAGGGTGTGAGTAAACCAATCTAAGAGCTAAAAGAGATTTAGTAAAAATCAAGCAAATTACTGTGGGATTATGATCACATATTTTTAGATGTAAAGAATAGTGTACACTTTCTATTCTAGGACATATATAAGATTTCATGGTTTGAGGAAGTCCTATGACCTAGGATTAGGTTTGGCATTATTCAAATAGTTTCAAAAATAATATGGATGCTCTATTAGTTGTGTAGCATGTAGATCAGATAGAATATTATGGAGATCATCCATAGCCTAGTTTTGAAATTGGTTCAAAGATAAATTTTATGTTTTGCAATATGATAATCACCATGAAATAAATGTGCCCAAGATAGACCTCTAGTGTATGGAATGTATGAAAGATGCACACCATCATAATGTCTTCCCAAAAGTTAAAATTGAATTATAAAAAATCTATTATGTAATAGGGCATGCGACTACTAAGTGCCATTTATTACATTAATACATTCAACAACCTCAAACATTGTACTATAATTTATGTTAATCACACAATCACCATGACATTAATTGTCAACCCATCAAATAATTGAAGGTAAGAATATCTTTGTATTATCATCATAACATATTCATTCTTCAAAGCCAATGATTCATGGTGCACATATATAGACATGAATTTTGCAAAGCAAACTATTCTTGGATGGTTTCCAACCTCAACAAAGACTCTCATAGGTTGGACACCATAAGCTCTATAGTATCCTCAATACCATGTCAGATGGACCCTCCCCATCTCATCAATATCAACAATTTTATAATGTTGCATCACCACAAAAATAACAATCAAGATGGGCTCCATCTTCTCCCCAAAGAATGTATGGGGAATATAATGGACAACAACAACAAAGTTGGGTCTCCTATCAGAGGCAAGGATGATATGAGGTTAACAATAGTTATGCTAAGGTTTCCAATAAAAATAAGGAGGATATCGAGGAGGCTACAAAATTAGATACCAAGGGGGTAATCACAAGCAAAATGAACAATAAGGGTGTCAACCAATTATTTGTTATTTGTGATGGGAGTTTAACTACTTCGCATAAAATTCCCCATTAATACTCAAAGGCAAATGTATTAAATGTATTATCTAGTTTCGAAATAAAACCACATTGAGGATTATCCAACATTATAAAAATAGAAAAGAGAGAATCTGATGTGAAATGTGAATTTGATCAATTTACACCCTAAGGATTGTGAATTCCTATAAGAAATGGTGTGACATTGACTTTATCACATTAAAAATGTTCTTTTTGAATATTATTATAATTAGATTATCTTTATAGGATACAACTTCACTTTGGCACCAAGTACAGTTAAAACATTCATTTAATAAAAATGATCTTGACCACCTCTCTGAATTGGTAGGGCATTATTATAATATATGAATTTGTGATCAGCAAAGTCGAGTGTGCCTTATCGACTTTGTATATAAATTACCTAACATTAGTTCAGTAAGTTGAGGTAATAAATAATATTGAATATTTTCACTCCATTATATATTTAATTTTTATTATAACTAAAAATCTTCATAAATATCAAGTCTTTACTAATTTTAAGAATTAGTGAGGCTACAATTTCCATTCAATTTTATATTGAAGATTACATACAAAAAATTATTTTATATTTAATGTATGTCATTTTTCTAAAGAAATTATTTTTGTTTGAATAAAATTATGTTTTTTTAATAGTAGAAAATGTTATTTTTAATTATGTCTATAGGCATTTGACAATGGTAATTATGGGGTGGAGTGTAATGGAGTGAATTTTTCATTTTTTTATTTGACATTAAATTTGATCTCTATTTGACCATCACATACAAACTCTGATGTCTATTTAATGATTACATGTCAGTTTTAATCTTAAAATTTGACATCTATTTCACCATCATTAAGAATTTTTTTTTTTTTTTTGGATAAGTCAATTGAAAAGCATGATATTTTTGTCATAAGGTAGAGTTTGGAGTTACTATATCTAGATATAGGTCATTGTTACTATTTACTGTGAAAATGAAGGAGAAGATAATAAAATTATTAATAAATATAGTATATAAAAAATATAAGATAAGAACCTTGAAATCAATATCTCTTGAAATATTTTAGATAAATATATTTAAGATATATATATATATATACCAATTACAAATGAATATGAATGCTTTTATACTACTAATTTATTGGTATTCTAACATTTTGTAATAAAAAATAATTATTTATTTTGTGGATGGAATAGAAAATCAACTTCACGTTGCTGATGTAATCATTCTAATAGGGGTTATGATAGCACATATATCCTTTTAATTTGTTTGAATTTAATACGTATTAGATATATATAAAATTTAACATCTGAAAGTGTAGTCGTCTGTCTAAAAAGAATGTAAGAGAGATTTTCTTCAAAGCGTTCGCCCTTTCATTACTTTAATCTTAAGCTAATATATCATTAGTTTATTCTTAAGCTAATATTATCGTTAAAAGTCCAGCCTTTAAATTGTTTCCTGAGTGTCAAAACCCAAACATTGGCTTTTGTTTTATGTATTGGTTTTTTCATTTTATCTTTTCAATCACACCAGTTCCTACCAAAAAAATATATTCTCAAACCTACTTATCTCCTTTCCTTCTTTGATATTCGGCTTGAGGAATGTAATTTGTTTTGGTCATTTAATGATATAAATTTAACGGATTGGTCTCAATTTTAGAAAAACACAATAAAATCCGGGTGGAACTTCTACCGCACTATTTTCGTAATAATCTTTTGTTCTGCAAGCGTAATTTTTTCTATCATACTCCAGGGGCTATGGATATTACCATGGGAACTGAAACATCAAGAGAGGGATCAAGTAATGCAATGGTTCCTATGGCAACTACGGGTGATGTCAATATGGATAATAAGACAGCCTGTGAACCTGCAGCTGGAAAAGGCCCAACTAATGTACAGCCAGGACCATAATTTGGTTGCACTCAAATATTTCTAATTCTGTCCGTAAATTAGAAATACATACACACACATCTTGTTTTAAGAGAATTAAGGTGTAGTACCATTCTTAAATATGCAAGTCAATGCTTCTTTTATTTTTTTCATGAAATATTCTTTCTTATGCAGGGTGAAACTAGTACACCATTTATAGAAATAGTACTAGATATAAATAGGTATTGTACTTGGAGAGGTTTATATTTTAAATCAAAGAATAATGAAATGATTCAAATTATAATATTGCTTTAAAACTGGCATAATTCCTTTTAGGTAAATTGAGTATCACAATAGAAATATAATAAATCCTTTTAAAATTCATTTATTTATCATGGATAGAAAGTCTTCACATTATTTAATCTATTATTTTTAAGCCTTTTTCACTTTACAATTCATTCACAGGGTTGATATTATCATAGAAGATCTTATTAAACATTGGGATTCAAACTTGTCAAGTTTTAATTAGTATTAATCGGGTATCAATCGCGGAACCAAGGAAGAATTTACTTAGAGTATGATTGAGATTGCTTACAGACTACCAAAAAAAAGTATCTATGAATAAGTCACAACCATGATCTCATTACAATATATAAGGTAATTCCTTAAGCAATCAATCAATGCTCTCTTTTTAGCAAGTTTAAAATTGGTGGCGTAATTGTTCTTTATAGTCAAAGTATTCTATGTGGGAAGCCAATAACACCCAATGATACTCTTAACAAGGTTTAAGGATGGATTTTAAATTATAGGATTGGTCAATTCTCATAATAATCTAACTTTAATATTGTTGAAAAATGCTACATACTTCTTTATAATTATTCCATACCTTGTAATGGAGATTAAATTGATATTATTGGTTCTAGGAGTAGTATCATGTAAGTTAGTGAGAAAGTAATAATCATCAAACTAGTTAAATAATGATATCTTGTGTTTTCATGTATAATCATACTTCAATACCATAAACATATTACAATAAAACATCGAGGTTTTGACTAGATAATCTATAGGTATTCTTGATACCCATAATAAGTTATTTCATTTACCTAAAGATACAACAAGATAATTGTACACTTTTCATAATAAGATGTCTAAATGGGGGTTTTAATATCAAGTTGCATATTTAAAGTTCTCATCACATAGATATTTATATACACAAGTTACCATAAAAAGTTTATTTCAACAAGTAACTCATTGTCTTAACCAATGGTTCACCTATGAATTATAATTTATTAAACTAATTTTAGTTTCTAGGCTGATTACCATGATTAAGAATTCAATAAAATCTATAGTTTAGAACAATAGGACATGTTCTTAAATGGTTGATAAGATTAAATTTTATTTCTTGCATATTGTATTCATTTAAGGTAAGGATTGGCTTCATTTTTATATCCTCAACCTACATGTGAAAATAAATCAGCATAGGAGCTAGCAATGTGTTCTCTTAGATCACATTAATTTCTCAATATATAATAAATATATGTATGTTAACTATTATGAAAATAGCATAATAATTCAAAATATGAATTGACCTTCTCTAAATTAACACAATTATAAATTGATCGAACACAAAACAAATTGATTTTCTCCACACTAACACAAAGATAAATTGATCTAGCATAAGGATAAATTGATTTTTTCCATAAAGACATTTTGATCAAGCATGAAGGTAAATTGAATTATCCTACAAGTAGTAATTTTATCAAACATAGAGATGAATTAATTTATTCCAAAAAAGGTAATTTCATCAAGCATAATTCAAGCTTCTATGAACTAAAACAACCAATGTCTCTTGTGTTGTCACCTTATTTTGGTAATTCAACTAAATTTATAATTCATTTACTTTTACACATGTTAAAACCTATATAGTATCCAACAAAGTATATACTGTCTCATATTCCACATTACAATATATTTTCATCCATGCTTTTCACAATTTTGATCTCATATGTGATGTTAAACTTAATGGCAAAACATCCACTTATTACTTGAAATCCTCAACGAATAAAAAACATTAAAAGGGGGCTAAAATATTTAATGTATGGGTTAGGGTGACATCACAACCTAATTTGACCCCTTATAATTAATTTAAATTTTATTCTTATAGTCTTCATTATTTATATTCATAATCATATGCACTAAAAATGATTGATGCTCTCATGGATTCCATCACTCTCATGGATAGGGATTTTTAGAGGATTTTGGTTGTAGCAATGGTGGAAAGGAAAGTAAATGAAGGATGAAATGTAAGAAATAAAATTGAGGTTGTAGGATGGAAGCCTGTGGAGGATAAGGAGACCGATAGAGAAAATGTGATCAATAGTGGATCAGCAAAGGATATGCCCAAGAGGAAGGGTAAGGGAAGAAGGTTATATAGTCTAACTAGTATAGGCTTCATGGAGAAAAATATGAACATGGTATAAGTTCTCTAAAATGACTAAAATTATTTACAACCACCATGGCAGGAAGGTCTTCCAAATAGTGAATGAAATCCCTATATTTCACTACTTATAATCCCTTTTTTGTTTCTTTTGATGAAGAAGTGATGGAGGTCATACTTGACCTAGAGGAAATGTTTTCATCAAGGAGCATTATTTTCCAATTCAATAACTTCTACCCAAACCCTCCCAAGTTCCATGCTTGGACTATAGAACATCCACTTGATAAGTACGCAAGAAATATATCCTAGTACTAAAGGTTATTTTGCTATTATGTTTGATCTATTATAAGATAAGGTAAATATCCAAGACCAAATTCATTTTTGGGATGCATGGCATACTGACTCAACCTATTGATTATGAGATATTATCATTATAATATTGTAGATGTTTCAAACCCATTCATTTCAACATATTCTACAATATCTCTAGAATAAATAAGGAATCAACTTGGTTAAAGGATACCAATCTTGATCTTCTTTCAGTGGATGGTGAATAAATTAAGAGGGAGGCCTTAGACTCAGCTTCAAAATCCTCTAAATATTTTTTCTCAAGTGAGACAACACTCGAGATTGAAATCCCTAATTTAAAGTTGAAACTAAAGGACAATGTAATAGTTGATCATTAAAATGACAAATCTCAGCCCTTTAATGTAATTAGCATTTTTATACCTTGCTCTCCAAAGATTTAAAAAGATAAGGGGAAGTGGACTGAAGTTAAAAAATAAAAAAGGCTAGAAAATAATGGTTTAAGAAATCTTCCAATATGACACTTCACTCGAGAGGGCCAAAAAATATAGTAGTGACTAAGTTTATTCATAATATTAAATTATCAAGAATTAATTTATTAACAACTATAAATTATTATTTTAGTTCTTCATGGTCACACATTTTATTATGATTACTAGATCATAATCCCTCTAATATTTTTAACCACCAAACCATTCTATAACGTGAAACACTTTACTTTAAGTTTGTAATCCATCTTGTGGAAAAATTAAGATGCATTGGTAAGTAGAACTAGAATCTCAAATCAATTATAAATTTCATGCACTCTTACTATCATTATTTTCAAGCATCATTCATGAATTCATAAGTACAATATTTTCAATTTCTTTATTTATGTTCACCCAAATGATGTATATATATATATATATATATATATATATATATATATATATATATATATATATATATATATATATATATATACACTATTAAGTAAAAAGTAATTATTTGAAATATCCCCAATC
>JARHVA010001380.1:3410000-3450000 GCA_037957365.1 Torreya grandis | reverse complement strand
GAACATTCAATGCACTGAGAATGAGATTGGATGATTTCAAATAGGAACAATCGATATAGACTCCTTGCATAAAAACCAAAATGTATTTTTAATCATGAAATACCATATAAATCAAAAAAAATCACAAAGGCTCCTTCCTATATTATAAAATTCATGGAGGTTAGGATGTGCCAAAGAGATAAGAGACTTTTGCTAATAGGATTGAGACAATCCATGAAGGACACTATAGATGATATTTATGAATTATATATCTCCTCAATCTCATATACTTCGTAAACTCAAACCTTGGTTGTTCCTCTCAATTTTTAACCTTTCTTGCATTTGGAAGTCTTGCATCTGTTCTATCTTGTGCCCCTTGGCTTGTCTCTTGGTCCTAGTAGGACCATATGTTAATGGCCAATACTTTATATCTTTCTTAGCATGCATAAATTATAATTATTATGTTCCATTACAAGGTATTATCATATATCCTTTTATAAATTCCATAAAATAAGCATCATTCCAAGACCACTGTGTCAACACTAGTGTCCTATCCTGATGTTGGTGTCCACTACCCTAAAGTCATATTATTTGAAAATGAAACATATCCTAATGGTCAGCATAATTTATTTAATGAAATATATTTATTGATAGGAGTGGTATATATTCACAATAATTCCTAATTTATTCCTCACCTAAAATAACCTATCATAGACCAAGGTAACTTATCAAATCATTCAATCAAGAACTAGATAAAGAAAAGCTCACTTATTTTCTCCTAGTTTTATATTAGTAATACAGGTAGCAAATACACATGTTTGAAGTACTAAAGGAGTAGCCTAGAATCCAAATTTCCCATGTTACAGTCTAGGTCACTCTTGTACTTGCTTTCCACATATTACATGATTCACACACAAGCCAACATATAGGGGAGAACTGCATCAATTTGAGTACCTATTTAGAAAATTCGCTATGTAGGCAATGCTCATTGATAAAGGGGTGTTTGGGATAACTTGACACCATGAACCCACTAACTCATTTTTCCTAAGGTCAATAATAAAATGAATAAATAGGATTTACAATTTCATAAGGAGAGAAAGTCCATTACCAATATTTGAATGCACCACGGTGAAGGCAAATATAAACCCAAAAATATATAAGTGGTAACATCCTTTTATAGAAAGTATTCTTTATAGGACACTTGTATCTGGTTTAGATAGTAACATTTATGCTAATGTCCAAGGCTGGCACTAGTGTCTACAGCTCTAGAGGCAATGAATCTAAAATTTTGTGATTGTTCAAGAATCCTCTTCTAGTCTACTTCCTACTTGTTCCATATCCATAACGATGTTAACATCAAAATCAACTAAGTACATTATATTTTTGTCATTTTGATATCTACCATATTTTTACTTCCTATTTTCCTTTGTTTAATAAATTTAGCATATGTTTTATCTAATTTAAGCATTTAATTAGCTTGTTGTAAATTTGATCATTAACCTTGTGTATTGTCATTTCTATATTTTTAACCCTATCTACCCAAGTAGGATCCACATTCAAAATTAGGGTTAAACATTTGGTTAACCTGATTCATTTGAAATATTTTTTTAATCTAGGGATTCTAATCCTCCTAGGGTTTCAATATTCTATGATGGATTTTCATATCTACAACTTTACAATAGGGTTTTACGCTTCTTCGATTACAAGGTCTTCATATGCGCTTGAAATTTTATTATTCATTGATTAGCATATATTCTTATAAATAGATCCATTTTAAAATTACTTAGAGGTGTTTTATACTTAGGTTGGTATACTAAGTACCTCTTTTTACTAAAATTTGGTATGAATATTTTAGTTATAATAATTTACTATTTTTACCAAATAGTAGCATATAATGTGAATGGTGTACTTATTTTTTAATTAATTTATTGGATTAAACAAAATTAATATTTTATTAAAAAACTCTCTCATATTTCTAAAATAAATTACTATTTTATCAAAATTATTGATTCTTTATTTATAATATTCTAGGGTTTTGCCTGTGAAGTATTCCACATTGTTTGGCCTATTATTGATTCATAATAGATTAAATTTCAAATTAAAAAAACTTTTTCCATCTCTATACATTTATATAAACAAAAAATGTCTTTTTGTTTTCCAAAATATTGTATGGATTTTTCAATTTTAACATTTTACTATTTTTAGTAAATTTAGACCTACGAGTCATACACTATAACTTTTATTTCCATGTTTTTTGGGTTTGTCTCATTTCCTATTTTTTCATGAAAATAAATCTCAAATCATGATTGATTACTCCATATCATTTGTGTGTCCTTTTTATTTTATTCTCATATTAATTTTTATAACATTTCAAATGGATACCAAGGATCCTCTTGTTCCTCCTAAACCTAAGAAGGTTGATATCTACCATCCCTCTAACAAGGTCCAAGATATCACCCATTAAATGTATATGTATGTTTAATTTAAGGTACCTTTGACTGGTGCTTATGAATCCCTAAGGGATAAAATAACTAGTATGATAAAGTTAATAAAAGACTTACAAAATAATATTACATTCCTAAAGAATCCAACACATGGTCATGTTAATTATGTGTTTGCATCATCATCTATCGATGTTGTGCCAAATAATATTTCACATCCAAATGAAAATGTAAAATAGAATACATCCAAAACAAGTGATTCCAAAAGTGACCAAAGGTATACTAAGGGACCAAGTGAAAATTTAAGAGATATGTTTCAAAACAAATTGATTAGATTACTTCCTCCAAATGTTATAAGGAGATCCAGATACTATTGCTCATATCAAAGAATGCATGGGCATTATGCAATTGTTTTTTTATTTAAGAACAAAATACAAAGTCTCAAAGGTAGTGGTGATCATATCATTGATACATCAACCAAGACACCCACTCATATATGAGTACCTCTCCTAAGGCACAAGTTCCAAAAGAACAAATATGGGTACCAAAAGACAATTCAAAACAACAGACAAGTTAAAAGAAAAAAGAAATAGAGAAAATACCATTATAAAAGGAGGCAATAATATTCAAGCCATAAGAAACTAAATCATGTGATATCACTTGTTAATCAATACCAAACAATGGAAGGGTAAAATTTTAAATGATTATGATAGTGGTTATACTATTCCTAATACCATTATGACAAATGAATAGTTGATTACACTTCATCTTTATCCACTCGATATCTTACCACATGATCTATTTATACTTATAAAACTTGATACATATCATTTGAATCCATATCCAAAAAGTACAAAACCAAATACAAATAAATGCAAGGTAAACCATATAACTAAAGATGTGCATAAGGTATTCACATTTGAGGTGCACACACATAAAAGGAGTGGCATAAAAAAATTATTGCAACCATAGTATGGCATAGTTCTTTATTCATATATAGATACTCCAGGTGGTATATCATATGCTCAATAATAACCTAGGAAGTTTCATTTTTCATATAACATTGATTTCATTGATGATTATTATCCTAATGATAGTTAAAACTAGTATAATTTCAATGATACTAATTAATAAGATATGCATAGGATACACTTGATACTACCATATATACTGTAATGATTTATAGTGTACCTATACATGCTCCTTGGTAGTACCATCAGTTCCTTACATGATATTCTGAGTGGGTAAATACCTATGAAAATCATTTAGATGATATCATAAGAAGATTTTTCCTCTTCATATATTCCAAAAATACCCAAAACAAATAAAAATATTAAAAAACCCAAAAAGATATTCAACATTTACATATTTTATTAGCTCCTTGACATCTATGTGTTAGTTACATGTTGATGGATGGCATATCAATTACTTCTACATACACATGTGCTTCAAACTTATATGTGAGTGTGATACAAGAATACATAAATACATGATCTATTCCTATTTTTTATGTCTAGCCTTCCCTCTACTCATCATTTGGATATTAGGGGCATCCACTTTATTTATCTTGATACATATAGGTTATATGGTTTGATGATAATATTTCATTATCATGTTTGATATCAAGTATATACTTACACATGCCTTTATCCATGATTATATCTTATACAAGGTAATTGATATGCTATGCACTTGATATTTTTTGATAACATATTTGATCCATGGACTAATATGATATGCTTATGTTGGTGATTTATGCTTTCATTTATGCACTTTCCTTGAGTGTCTTGCCTTGATATTATCTTATTTGTTCAAGCATTTTTGTATGGTCCTTTGCTTTCATCCCATGTTCCTTTACTTGTTTTATTTGACATTGCATATGTCATTATATTTTGTCATGTCCCTTCAATTATGCTGCAGTTTAATATGCCCCTTGTTTACATTCTCCTGTGACCATTATATGTTAACTTACTTTTGAGTTATCTTATGTGTGTGCTTGTTTTCTTGTTGAGATTGTAATATTTCTAACTATACATTTATATGATACTTATAATGCATATTAATAATTTATGTGATCACATTTTTCTATTTACTTTAATGATACATTTACCTACATATCTTATTTTCCATACTACATGCTTCCATTCATAGATTATACAGTTGTCTTATCCTTTTAAGGTGAGGTAACTACTAGATTGTATTGTCCCCTCACCTATAGGGGGTCATATCAATGAGTTAACGTCATAAAGTCATGTTCTCCACATTTGGTATAATTTTTATATTCAATGGGGGCATTCTTTCAAATCATGTTCTCCACACTTATTTAGTATTTGACACACCCAAATTCAATGTGGGCATGTTTTACAAACATGTCCTTGACATCAGCACATATATCAATTTTCATATTTATCCATATATAATGGAGGCATGTTATGGTAACATTCTACCCACACCTATGAAAATTTCTAAACTGGATAAGTTCATAGTTATATAATTCAATTTCATAGTTGTGGCAAAATTTTATGCATTGCTACAATTGTTATACATAGTTTCAGCATGATACATATCTAAGGTGCATGTGTTATGCAATGTGTATCCAATATTTAAAAATATAAATCATTTTTAGCTTTTAAAACTCTTTTATTTACTCTCATCACCCACTAGGTCAAACTATTATAGACTATATTGAGAAAATCTACTATAGTAACTAGTTCACTTTTGGTATGGTTGAGGTGATTAAATCACTCAATCTTTCCAAGTTTATAGGTTAGACTTTATTATATCATCCAATACCACTAAATATATGGTATGGGTTAAATTTTTCACTCACACTCACTAGGTTATAAGTATGATTGGGTTGCAAGATTGAGCTAATCTTAATTGTCGAGTGGTAAATTACCTTTTTATCTAAGGTTGGGGGCATGTGCCATCCAATGTATTTATAACTAATTACATATATGCACTTTATAGATTTATATATATAATCTTATTTTTATAGCTTTATAATCATATATATTTTCAAATTAACTTGCCAATAGGCAAAGAAGTTGCATCAATACATAGGTGTACTCCTAAACCTTGATCTTTCAATTTCATATTATATGCACTACTTATATATTTTAGCATGATTTTGGTTATAGGTAAGTCACCAAAAAATCATTTGAGTTGGGTTCACATAAAGGCAAAGTGTGTTATGCACACCTAGGTATGCATTTCTTCTCCTTTAAACCAATAATTTAATTAGTAGATTAAAAGTGGGTTAAATGTAGATAATATTTATAAATTATATAACACCTCAATCTTGTATACTTGGAAAACTCATACCTTGGCTATTCCTCTTAGTTTTGGACCCTTACCACTTTCATAAGTCTCACATATGCTCTATCTTATGCCCCTTAGCCTATCTCTTGGTTTGATCAGTCTTATGTTGATGACCTAGACCTTATATCTTATCCATAATGCTTAAAATATGTTTATATTATGCCCTTATAAGTTCTGAGCCTATACCTTTTTGTAACTTTTAGTACATAAGCATCAGTCCCAAGCACCTATGTCATCACTAGTGTTCTACCTTGCCATTGATGTCTAGTGCGCTAAAGTCATCTAATTTATAAAAGAAACATATCATAATGGTTATCTAAATTTATTTAATGTGATATATTTTACTGATAGGAGTGGTATATATTTTTAATCACTCATACTTCATTCTTCACCTAGAAGAACCTATCACAGACCAAGGAAACTTATCAAATAATTCAATAAAGCAAATTGATAAAGTAAAACTTCATCATTTTTGACTATTTTTATATTAGTCAAAGGGATAGCATAAACACATGTCTAAATTACTAAAAGAAAACTCCAAGAGCTAGATTTATAAAGTTATAATCTAGGTCACTGTTGTACTTTCTAAATATTACATAATTCACACACAATCCAATACATAAGAGAGAACTACATCAATTTGAGGCCCTCTTTATAGTATAGCCTATGTAGGTAGTGATCATTAATATAGGAGTCTTTTCATAAAATCAACACCATGATCCCACTAACCCATTTTTTTCAAAGTCACTATGAAGATGAAGAACTAGGGTTCTACAATTTCATATAGAGTGATAGTCCATGTCTTTGATTTGAATGCACCAAATTGAAGGTGAAGACAAATCCAAAATCATATAAGTGGTCACATCATTTTCTATTATGTATTCTAAATAAGATGCCCACACTAATTTCCAAGGTTGTTTCTAGTGTTGACGACTATAGAGTCAACTGATATTTTTGGTGATTATTCTAGAATCCTCTTCCAATTTTATTCTTCCTTATTCTAGATCCAAAACTATGTTAGCATTCAAATCAGCTAAGTATATTATTTCTTTGTCATTTCCATATTTATCATAATTTATCTTCATATTTTTAGTCTATCTCAGTTTAATAAACTCAACACATATTGTATCTAAGTTTAGCATTTAATTGGCCTACTATAGATCTGATTATCACCCTTGTCAATTATCATTTATATATTTTTAATGTTATTTACCCAAGTATGATCCACATCTAAATTAGGGTTAAACAAACATCGACCATTGTCACTATCTCATAAATAGAATTTAATCTTAATTTAGTAAACAAAATTAATACTTTAAATATTGAATTTCATTTCAATTTTCTCACCCTACTACTCAATATAAGAAACATGCTTTAATACTCAGTTTGAAGATAAAATTATGAACAGATATGAAAATAAATTATCTCAACATTTAAAATCAAACACGATCATAATATTATTTTAAATTAATTTTATATATTAAATCTCCATAAAATCATATAGGATCTAACTTAGGCCAATCTCAACATATATTCTTACATATGCTACTATTCATATTTTTATAATAACACTTGAAGTGAAAATTTAACTAATTGATAATTTTCCTATCAAATGAAGCATATAATCATACTCTAAATCTAAATTAAAATTAAATGGAAGGATAAATAAAACATTTTATTATAGTCCTATATTGGGTTCAACTCAAATGACACATTTTCATGAACAACCCCTCTTGATGATTAAAATATGATCCTCTCTAAACTAGTCTTAAACTATATATCCTTTAAGATAAAGTTAAAGTGAAGAAACCTTTCACATGATCTAAATATGTCTAAGGATGGATTTTAACTTATAGTATTAGTCAATTCTCACAACAATATAACTTTATTATTCTTAATAAATTCCACATACTTCCTTATAATTAATCTATACCTTGTCATGAAAGTTTAATTGATATTATTGGTTCTAGGACTAATATCATGTAGGATAGTTCCATAGTAAAAATCATAAAAATAGTTAAATAATTATGGATTATCTTCTCATGTATAGTAATATTTCAATACTAAAAACATTTTATAATAAAACACCAAATTTTTGACTAAAGAAGATATAGTTATTCTTGATGCACATAATAATTTATTTTGTCTGCTAAGGATACAAGATAATTATACACTTCTCATAATAAGATGCCTAAATGGGGGTTTTAATAGTAATATGTATATTTAAACTTGTATCATTTGAATAGTCATATACACTAGTTATTATAATAAGTTTATGATAGCAAGTATCTCAATGTCCCAGTCACCTGTGAAGGATAATATATTGAAATACTTTTGGTTTATAGTTTAATTATCAAGAATAGGAATTTAATAAAATTTATAGTTTAAAACATTAGGACAAGATCTTAAATGGTTGATAGGATGAACTTATATGTATTACATACTATATATATTTAATTCAAGGATGAGCTTGATTCATGTATCCTCAACCTACATCTTAATATAATTTAGTATGGGTTTTGATAGTGTATTCTCTTAGATCAAAGTAGTTTCTTAGTATATAACAAATACATGTACATTAAATGATATGAAAACTAGCATACTAGTTTAAAATATGAATTTATCTTCTCTGAATTATGACAATAATAAATAGATCCACCATAAAATATATTGATTTTCTCCACATTAACACAAATATAAATTTATCTAGGATAAGGATTCATAATTTTATAAAAGAAGTAAAAATAATAGGAAGCTCTACACTATAAGTTATTCATGATCATATATACAAAAAAAATATAAGATTTTTTTTGTGCAAATTGCCTAGACTAATAGTTATGTGGTTATCAACTCCTGAGTACTATTGTTTTTAGATGATAAAAATATAACTTCTAGTTTGGATGGAAGAGAGACTAGAAAACCTAAGAAAGTTCTATATTTGTTTGACACATGCAATAGATCATTGGGTAAAAAATACTATCAAGCATCAATGGATACATCACTAAATTTTTTGTATAGGGCTACATGACATTCTATCATTCACAATATCTATCTGTGAGAGGCATTAGAGGCAAGTTTTTTCACTGACTACCTACTCTTGTCAAAATTTTGGTTTTATAAAAGGCTATGGTGCATTTTCATAAAAATATGGAGAAGTCTCTTTGGGCATAGGTGGATGTATGAGATTATGGAGTGAATGATGAAGACCTAAGAAAGGAATCTTGAACTTGTACCTAGAATTTAGAGGATGCGGACAAGCAGAACATGAAAAGTAAATTTTGGGACTCAATCGAGACTTATAAATATGGATAATATGGAATAAACATAATAATACTAATGTATTTGTGAGTAGGAGTATATTAGATAGTGTATAATATAGATAAGGAATGGAAGTTCTTGGAAGAGAGAAAAGTTGGAAAAGATGAAGATAAAGAAATAATAGGGACTAAGAGAATAGAATGTGTGGGGAAGATAATTAGGTACATTGGTTAGAATGTAGTTTTAAATTTTATCTAGAATTGAGTATATTATTTGGAGAAGAAATGAAATAGCGTTTAAAATAAATTATGTCAAGTCACGGTTGAAAGCATGTTCAAGTTATAGAACAAAAGATAATATAAATAGTACATGGTTTGACTCTTTTACAAATAATTTTTATAAATATAGTGCGTGCATGAAGAAAATATTATATATGAATAAATTGATCGATACAATATTTTAGGTCGTAGTCAATCTCAAGACATTGCCTACGTCTAGTCCACCACCACTAGTTTCAAGTGGTACCACATTAGTCATGGATCTCAATCCATGAATGTTTTTAACATTAACACCATATGATGGGTCTATTAACATGAAGTAGTAACCTATAAATTTTTAAATGAAATGGAAGATTAAAAATGTAACTCTAGATGATGCAAAGAAGTGTGAACTCATAGGATCTTTAGCAGGATGAGATCTGGAGTTCATATGCCAAATCAATGTTTCCAAAATAAAATTTACATATTTCAAAGACCATATGATAGGTTATTTAAAACTGTATAACTATGTGAGTAAAATAATCCATGATCTAAAAGATATTTACTAAAAATTAGGTGAATTACTATGGAATTATGATCACAGATTTTTAGATGTAATGAATAGTGTAGACTTTCTATTCTAAGAAATAGATAAGGTTGCATGGTTTATTGGATAAATGTAACCTTGGATTAAGTTTGTAATTATTAAAATAAGTTCAAAAATAATATGGATGCTTTGGTGATAGCGTTCCATGTGGATCAAATAGAATATTGTGGAGGTATCCCATAGCCTAGTTTAAAAACTGATGCAAGGATAGATGTTTTGTTTTGAAATATAGATGATCACTATGAAATTAATGTGCCAAATCTAGGCCTCTTTTGTATGGAATTTATAAAAGAGGGGCACCATCAAAATGAGCGCCCAAAAGTTAATATGGAATTATATAAAATCTATTGTGTATTAGGGTATGGGACTACTGTCATTTATTACATTAGTACATTCAAAAACATCAAAATTTGTACCATAATTTATGTTAATCACATAATCACAATAAAATTAATTATCAATCCATAAACTAATTGAAGGAATACATCACTAAGAATGTATTTGTAGTATCATCATAACATATTCATTCTACAAAACCAAGGATTCATGGTGCATAGATGTAGACATGACTTTTGCAAAGCAACCTATTCCTTGATGGCTTCCAAACTCACCAAGACTCTCTCAAGTTTGACATAATAGGCTCTATAGTCTCCTCAATACCATGTGGGATGTACCCTCCCTATCTCCTTAATATCTACAATTTTATAATGTTGCATCACTGTAAGAATAATAATTAGGATGGGCTCCATCTCCTCCCCAAGGAATATATGGGGAATATAATGGAAAAAATTAAAAAGGTTGTGCCTCCCCTTTGAGGAAAAGATTATATGAGGTTATTAGTAGTTAGGCTAGGGTTTCCAATAAATAAAAGGAGGATATAGAGGAGGCTACAAAGCTATATACCAAGGGGGTAATCATAAGCAAGATGAACAATAAGGATGTCAACTAATTTTTATTTTATTTTTGATGGGAGTATAAAAACTTCATATGAAAATTCCCCATTAATTATCAAATGAAAATGTATTACATGTATTATCTAGTTTTGAAATAAAACCACACTAAGGATTGTCTAGCATTATAAAAATAGAGAAGAGAGAATTTGATGTGAAATGTGAATTTGATCAATTCACACCCTAAGGATTATATATTCCTATCATAAATGATGTGGAATTGACTTATTTACATAAAAAAAATGGTATTTTGAATATAATTATAATTAGATGATCTTTATAAGATACAACTTCACTTTGGCACCAAGTATAGTTAAAACAATCATTTAATAAAGATGATCTTAACCACATCTTTGAATTGGTAGGGCATTATTATAATAGATGATGTTGTGAGCCACAGAGTCGAGTGTGCCCTATCAACTTTGCATAAAAATTACCTAATATTAGTTTATTAAGTTGAAGAAATAAATAATATTGAATTTTTTTACTCCAGTATATATTTATTTTTTCTTATAACTAAAAATTCTTCCTAAATATCCAAGTCTTTACTAATTCTAAGAATTAGTGAGGCTAAAATTTTCATTCTATTTTATATTGAAGATCACATATGAAAATATAATTTATATTTAATATCTGTCATTTCTCTAAAGAAATTATTTTTGTTTGAATTAAATTTTGTTTCTTGAATAATAGAAAATGTTATTTTAAATTATCTATAAATATTCGATAATGGTAATTGTGGGTTGAAGTGTAATGGAGTGAATTTTTCATTGTTTTAATTAAAATTGAATTTGATGTCTATTTGACCATCACATACAAACTTTGATGTCTATTTAATGATTACATGTCAATTTTAATCTTAAAATTTGATATCTATTTGACTATCATCAAGAATTTTTTTATTTTTATTTGTAAAATTCAATTGAAAAACATGATATTTTGGTTATAAGATAGAGCTTGGAGTTCATTTTTTATTTGAAATAATCCTTCTATCCTAACACATTATTGTAGCTAGATATATGCCATTTTTATAATTCACTATGAAATTTAAGGAGAAGATAATAAAGTCATTAATAAATATAGTAGGTAAAACATATAAGATAAGAACCTTGAAATCGATATCTCTTGATGTATTTTATATAGATATATTTAATATATATAAACTAATTACAAAAAGATATGGATTATTTTATACTACTTTTAATTTATTGTTATTCTAACTTTTTGTAATAAAAAAACTAATTTACTTTATGGATGGAATATAAAATCTACTTCATGTTGCTGAGCACATTCTAATCATTCTAATAGGGGTTATGATAGCACATATTTCCTTTTAATTTGTTTAAGTTTAATACATATTAGAGATATATAAAATTTAACATGTGAAAGTGTATTCATCTATCTAAAAAAAAGTAAGAGATGTCTTCTTATTAGCATTCACCGTTTCATTAATTTAATCTTAAGCTAATATATCATTATTTTATTCTTAATCTAATATTATGGTTAAAATTCAAACCTTTAAATTATTTCCTAAGTGTCAAAATCCAATCATTGGCTTTTGTTTTATGTATTGTTTTTTTCATTTTATCATTTCAATCACACCAGTTCCTACCAAAAAAATATATCCTCAAACCTACTTATCTCCTTTCCTTATTTGATATTAATATTGAGGAATGTAATTTCCTTTTGTCATTTAATGATATAAATTTAATGAATTTGTCTCAAATTTAAAAAACATAATAAAATGTAAGTGAAACTTTTATCGCACTATTTTTGTAAAAAATATTTTGTTCTACAATCATATTTATATCATACTCAAGGGAATATGGATATTAACATGGGAACTAAAACATTAAGAGAGGGATCAAATAGTTAAATGGTGCCTATGGCAACTATGGGTGATGTCAATATGGATATTAAGATAGACTATGAACCTACAATTGAAAAAATCCCAACTAATGTGGATGTGGCTATTACCACTATGCCTAAAGGCATAAAAGATGTGAATATGAATACAAAAATAACATTTAGAGCATTAGGAGAAGGATCTATTAGTGCATCCAAAAATTTAGTTAAATGTTTTGAATTAAAAAAATGGAATGTTGTTGCCATGTGGGCTTGGGGTATGTACCTTGTTAGTTCCCAATTATACACCACCTACACTCAGACTGGCACACTTGGGTAGCATGGAAAAAAATGATTAAAAACCCTCAAATATGTCATTATATCTAAGGAAAGGTTTAGCATTAGGATGGATTGAATGTAGACAATGACTAAAAGACATCAATAGAGGGTATGGTCAACTCCCTACTACTTTTGGCTCTTCCTGAACCAAGGTGAGTTTACCTAAATGATAGCTTGATTACATAGAAGGATACTATAATTCAATATCCATGGGGATTATTGGCACATAAAAAACAAAAATCAAACTAGCACATAACCAAGTTTGCATAGTCCAGTTGAGAAGAGTTGTCATATGGACTGGGCAAATGCTTTAGGCCAAACACAAGCTACTAAAGATAGATGCAAATAGTGACTATAACCTTCATTTTGAAACAAATTTTTGAAAAATCAAGGCCAAATTGGAGATTTTAATGCTTTTATTTGAATCAAAAGATATAGACACCTTTCAAATATAAAATATTGATGCATATGTAGGCAAATAACACTTAAAATATGCAACTAGGTGTATTATTTACAGGGTATGATGAGTTAGGTATATTAAAAGAGTGGTGTGGTGGTTTTCAAATAGTATGAACTCATTGAAAAATCATTACATCATTCATTTTCAAAGATGTAAAAGACTGAAAGACAAGATAAAGAAACTATTTGAAATGAGATGCATCCATTAGTGTCAATACAATGTAAATATTTAGATGAATTTTGAAACCCTAAAGCATACACTATAAGTATAGGTTCAAATGCATATTTATATCAAATCCATAAACCTAGGTTGTCTTTAAATGGTTATCAACAACACATTTCCAAATAACAATGTAGAAAGGGGTTTATAGCCTAGATATGTGCCCAAAATGACCACCATTCATAAGTATTAAACTAGATATCTAATCAGTATAGCATGGAAAATGTATTATTGCATTTTATTAATGGGAAAGAGTAAAAATCATAGCTATTTTCTATTATCTTGAATGTAAATATTACATACATCATTGTTTCATAATGTTAACATGGGAAGAAGCATGGTGAATTTGCTCTTGAATAGGGGAGACATATACAATGCTCTCAAAACTTGTTAATGGTTGTATAGTTACAACCACCTTAGTAAAAGAGACAAAATGTACACATCAAAGATCCTAAAATTTGAAAGATCCTAAGACCTAGAAAGAACAATAACCAAGAACGTTTGAAAAGAGGAAAAGCTCTCTTTTTATACAAATTTCCTACCCAATTTGTAATTTTTAATATTGCAAAATTACAATCAGCTCTAAAAATTCTACCAAGATGCTCTAATAGGAATATGTTCTTTGTCATTTCTGAAAGCTCCTACTCTTGCAAGGTAATCATTTAATAAACAACCTATCCATTTCATGATTAATATTGTTAACAAAACCTTGATCTCCTTGGTTGGAAATCCACTACACTTGGGCTTGAGGGATAATATTCCCTTAGGAGAAAAATAAACTCCTTATCTTCATGTGAAACTTCTTGGCCATGCCTTTGATCAATCATTTGCATAACTAAAAACTTCTAGATAAATGCCCTTCTCCTTGTGCAGGCCAAACAATGCGACATGTTTTGTCATGATGGCATTAAATTTCAATGCAAGATCCATGGCTATTTGAAAAATATGCTTGGAATGGCCAACATTAGCCCCATAAACCCTACAATATTCCTTTGATGGATATATTTTATACAAACAAAATATTTGAAATGAAAAGACTTAGCTTATGTTGTACCTTTTTTTCTTTTTTGTGGTCAATGCCAATTTTTCTCATGCCCTTTTATTTTTCCATTTTTTCCTTTAACCTTTTTTAAGGTTGCCACCAAACTTTTTAATGCATAAGTCCATTATTTTACACTTTTTTACCTTATGGGGAACTTTGGGTCCCATTTTTAATTTTTCACCTCCTTTATATGATGGGATTTTAAACCCTAACTACAACTTTGCAAGTTGGAAGAAATCCAAAAGTGAACAACACCTTTGCAATTTGGAGTCTTAGTTCCCCTAAAAATTTCATCTGCAAACATGGGAGCTTCAAGTGCAATTTAGAATTTACAATTTAGTAACTTATAATGTGGATTTGCCATTCCCCTCAAAATTTCATCCATGGATTTTGAAACTTCAAGAATAATTTGCAATTTTGTAACTTGTAATCTAGAGTTATAGTTCCCCTCAAAAGATGCTCTATGGACCTGGGAGCTTCAAGTGCAATTTGAAATTTTGTAACTTACAATATGGATTGATAGTTACCCTCAAATGTTCCTCTGTAGAGTCGGGAGCTTCAAGTGCAATTTGAAATTTTTTAAAATGCAACTTGAAATTTAACATTGAAAGTTTCACTTTGCCTTTTGACCTCATTTTTGACTTGAGAATGGTATAAATCTGAATGCAATTTTCAATTTACACATTTACAAAAATTAGAAAATTACATTCCACTTTAAAATATCTGTGGACCTCCATTTGAGTTGAATTTTCTTCCTAACTTCATTACAACCTTGTTTAAAAAAGTACTCTATAGAATAAATTCTCAAAAGCCAAGCCTTTCTTTGTTTGATACCTCAACACAAATATCTATATCCATGCAAAATGTATTCAGATCTAAACTATTTACCAATGAAAATATATTTTACCCTAATTTTATGATCATCTCTAATAAATAATATCCCGTCATAGAAAAATAAGTACAAGCCATCATTATCTTCTAAATCAATTTTTCCTTTGTATTTTTCTAGGTACCTAGTTGATTCTAAATGTTGTAACATAATTTTTTGTACCTATTCACCCTACATGTTCTATGATTCCATATGCAAATGATAATCTTGAGGCCACATTATTTCTTCCCTCTATTAGTTTCAACTCACTATGAGGAGTAGTCTCAACTTGGAACATGTTTTTTGAATTTCCAACTGCCAATGACTACATTGTAGAGTACCACACATCCAACTTACCTATGTCATTGGTTCCACTCCACCTAGTTTAAAAATATCTAAAAAAACTAGAGGAGGGTCTCCAATCATTATTACGGCCATCGATAGTTTGTGATTGTAAAAAAATGATTCCCAGTCAATGCAACATATTTGACAAGGTTGTTGTCTTTCATGTTTCTTGGTTCAAATCCTTTAGCTTAGTTTAAGGAAATTGAAGAAAATTGAATATCTTCATTTTTAGTATATTTAATCATAAACGTCCCTTGCCTTGATGTAAAGGTAAGTTTATGCACACTATCGTGTCTAAATCACTTAATAAAATATCTTGATGACATCTCTAGGTGTTATCATTATCCTTGTCAAGAATAGGATTCTTTACTAAGACATCCTTTTGAATATCCATAAATGAGCCACCTATAGAGTCAACAATGATAAATATAGTAGATCCTTTTCTTCATTGGGATTAACTAACATTCCAACAATCTCCCCCTATGATGGTCTTGATTATGACATCAAAGTAATTAGCTAATCTGACTTGTGGGGATGAGTCAATTATTTAAAGTTTTTCCTCCAAAAATTCCTCATTTTAGCATATGATCTTCAACAAGAGTGCAAAATTGATTTACCATGCTTGTTCTAAAATAAGGAGAGAGTTCCTCATTTTTTAGAAGACCATATATTATTGGAATGATTTATTAACCCATCTACAAATAAATGAATTACTTTACTATCATTTTCCATGTAGTGTAGTGTTTTAGAGCATATTCATGGATAACAAGGTCCTTTGCTTCTAACATCTCAAATAACTAGGCAATTAGCACCTTCCTAATCAATTTTTAGCATCACATTTCCTATCAGTTACTAGGTTTGCTATTTCAACACCTAGGTTAGGCATTGGCTATGCAAGTGCTTTGACCAGAATAGGAATTGCTCCAAATTTTATAATGGTAACTTTTTTAGACTCTAAGCTAGATAGACATATTAGTGGTTTAGCAGATTTAAGTTTAGATGCCTCAGAACCATTTTGTAAAACCAATAATAAGGGATGAATAACACTGATATCTTCAAGAGAATTGATACCAGATTCATTGAGATCAATAGTGCAAATAACCTTGAGAAATGTTAACCATGCAAATCCATCTTCTTGGTAGTAGTGTTCTCCTTCTTTCATATGCATCAAGTAAACATATCCACAACTGGAATGTTCATTTCCTTTTAGTTATGCTTATCCTTGATGGGATACGTGAATTATTTTGAACATTGAATCTTGTTCCATTTTTGAATTATTAGTGGGTTTCAGAGCCTAACCTGTAATATGTAAATTACAATCTGGTGAATATGCTTTTTACCTTAATACCTATACCATATACCTTTATTTTCTATCTTGGAGTGTATGGTGGGTTTAGGAAATTGAGATGAATTTTATAATTTGCAATATTGCAAATATGCATTTTTCTTTGATACTTATACCAAGTGATTTCCATGATCCCACTCTCTTCCCTATCAATGTCGTCTAATTTTAAAAAATTTGTCTTATTTATTGTTCCTCCAGATCGACTCAGGTCATATTCCTTCCTAGCATGGGTAGAAATGGCAACATGGCTTCTTTGGGAAACCCCATAAGCTGACATGTACTTTATAATTTTATGATTTGACTTGTTATTTCCATTAACCATCTTTTATGCCTTCCTATGTTGACAACTTTAATCCACATGGATTACATTTCATAATTTTTAAGTTTAATAAGTGATTTTTGCATATTACTTTCCCATAGTGAAATTACATGGGCTTTAGAGCATAAGAGGAAATTTACAAGTTTGTATATTGCTTAGTTGCACTTTGCCTTAGAAGCTCCACCATTTATCTATGTTTTAGGTTCCAAAAGTCATCCTACAATTTACAATTTTTAATTTAAAATTGTAAAATTACATTTTCACTAAAAATGTCCACTAAGAACTCTATATGGGCCCATACATTTCCAAGTTAACACCCAACTTATTTTTTAAACCTTTATTTTATCTTTTGTCCTTCTACACGGACCTTCCCTCTCAGTAGGTTTCAAAGTTCAAGAAACATTTTATAACTTGACAAATGAGAAAACATTTTGTGCATATGTTTCTCTACTTCAAAATTCCACTAATTCCCTTTTATTCTCCACATTGTTGCTTGTACTTTATCACAGGTTTAGGGGCTCAGGCCACAATCTAGAACTTGTAAATTTAAAACTTGTTGTTTACAATTTGTGTTTCCACAATTATCCATTAGGAATGGGATCTGGGGAAACATATCTCAAATTGTTAATATGCAAAGTTACAATTGATTTAAAAATATCTATTTAGATTTCACATAGGCCTATGCATTACCCATTTTATTAAAAATTTGTTTTATTATTTTTGACTTTTCCATGTTAACTTTGCTCATAGCATGA
The DNA here is from genome assembly GCA_037957365.1 of Torreya grandis. NCBI lineage: Eukaryota > Viridiplantae > Streptophyta > Pinopsida > Cupressales > Taxaceae > Torreya > Torreya grandis. Next base: position 3,431,650 of record JARHVA010001380.1, on the reverse strand, counting down.
GATTTTATCTCTTCTAATTTTATTCCTTTGGTGCTATATGGGTAGTAGAACCTCCATGTGGCATTATATTTTCTAGGCATTTTTTATTCATAAAAGGGCACAAATGCTTAGTGACATTTGGGCACCAACATTGACTCTCACCTGGGAATGTACATTGTTTGTGAGTGTGCAAAGAACACTAGAAAATAAGACTAGGTCATGATCCTCTAGGCTACGGATTTAAAGATTTGACAATTTTCATAAAAAACACTAATTAAAATTCAACCAGATAATGGAAGACCAAAAATAATAGATTAGGAGGATCTAAAAATTAACACACAATAGAAAAATGATGAAAAGAAATTTACAAATAAGCCCCAACATAGAGGGGAAACAAAACAACAAAACTATATACTATACATTACTATACACAGTCATGGACTCAGTCGAGGAACTGTTTCACATGTCTGACATTGACTTAAAACTCTAGTATATCACCATCTAGGTCTCTTAAGAAGAAAGTGTGTTCCCGAATCTTGTAGTTAATGGAATAAAGGACCATCCATAAGGCATCAAAATTTCCATGGTTGTCTTTCTCCTCATGATTATTTTTCTAAAGTAAAACCAGATCACTTACTTGAAAATTTATTAGAGAAACATTTATGTCAAATATTTTCTTAAGTCTTTCCTTGAACTTGAGGTGTCTCTCATGATCTTCTCTTCTAATTTCATCAAGCTCAACAATCTAGTTCATTTTGCTTTCATAGTGGTTGATTTCCTCATCTTCCTCTAGATGTTGCATGAATTGATACATTGGTAACTAAAAATTAATGGGTAGGAAATCTTGAGATCCATATAAAAACTCAAAATGGATTTTACTTATATCTCTCTTAGGCATGATCCTATCATCCCATAAGGTTAACTTCAGTTGTTCACCCCACTTCTTGTTAGATTTCAAAGTTTACATAATGATTTTGACCAAGTTCTTGTTACTAGATTCCACTTGACCATTCCCCTAAGGGTTGTGTTTGTAAGCATAAGTAAATTTTATCCCATACTCTTTGTATAATGCCACCAAATGTTTAGCTCTAAAGCTCATGACATTATTAGTAATTATCTTAACAAGAAAAACAAATATATAAATAATCTGATTCAATACAATGTCCATAATTCCCTGATGTGTGGCCTTCTTTATAGGGACTGCTTCAACGCATTTCATGAAGTAATTAGTTGTAACCAATATCCATCTATGTCTATCTCTTGATTTATTAGTTATTTCCACAATGAAATCCATTCGCTATTATATAAATGGGTCTTTAGTTATCACAGGTTATAATGGAAGAAAACTAGAAAATTTCAACCTTCCAACAAAGTGCTAACATTTTCACATTTTCTAGCTTTTTGATCAACATTCTTGATTAGTGACAGCCACCAATAACTATCTTTTATAATTTTATGAGTTGTGACTTTAGGTGGAAAGTGACCACCACATACTCAAGTCTAGTCCACCATTACTAGTTTTAAGTGTTAACACAGTAGTTTTGGTTCTCAATCTATGATCTTTTGTCACATTAACACCATATGATGGGTCTACTAATACTGAGAAAAAATTTATAACTTTTGAAATGAAAAGGAAGATTAAAAACGTAACTATAGATGATGCGAAGAAGTGTGAGCTCATAGGATTTTTAGCAAGATGAGATCTAGAATTCATATATAAAATAAATTTTTCTAAACTAAAATTTTAATATTTAAATAAACCATCTAGTGTATTAATTCAAAGCAAATAAGTATATGAGTAAAAAAATACAAGAGCTAAAAGAGAGTTAGTAAAAATTAGGCAAATTATAGTGGGATTATGATCGCATATTTTGAGATGTAATGAATAGAGTAGACTTTCTATTCTAGGACACATATTAAGTTGCATAGTTTGTGGAATTCCTATGACCTATTATTAGGTTTGTCTTTGTTTAAAATAGTTCAAAAATAATATGGATGTTTTGATAGTTGTGTTCATTGTGGATTAAATATAATATTTTAGAGATAGCCCATAACCTAGTTTAAAAACTATTGCAAAGATAGATGTTGTGTTTATCAATATGGACAATCACCATGAAATTAATGTGCCCAATCTAGTCCTCTAGTGTATGAAATTTATAAAAGAGAGGCATCATTAGAATTACTTGCCAAAATGTAAGATGGAATTCTAAAAAATATATTGTGTAGTAGGGCATGTGACTACTAAGTGACATTTATTACATTAGTACATTGAACAACCTCAAACATTGTACTATAATTTATGTTAATCACACAATCACAATGACATAAACTTTAATCCATAAAATAATTGAAGGAATACATCACTAAGAATGTCTTTTTAGTATCATCATAACATCTTATTTCTACAAAGCCAAGGATTCATGGTGCGTAGATGTAGACATGAATTTTACAAAGCAAACTATTCCTAGATGGTTTCTAACCTCACAAAAGACTCTATCAAGTTGGACATAAAAATATCTATAGTCTCCTAAATACCTTGTGGGATGGACCCTCCCCATCTCCTCAACATAAACAATTTTATAATGTTGCATCACCACAAAAATAACAATCAAGATGGGCTCCATCTTCTCCCCAAGGAATGTATAGGGGATATAATTGACAACAAAAACAAGGTTGGGGCTCCCCTCAGAGGCAAGGATGTTATGAGGTTAGAAGTCGTCAGGCTAGGGTTTCTAATAAATGTGAGGATATAGATGAGGATACGATTATATATAGGTTTATTCCACTCAACCATCATCTTATGTCATTAATGGTGTTCCATTTTTCCATGTTGTAATAATATGTTTTTTTTAATTTTCTGAGTTAAAATTATATATAGCTTTTTTTCATGTTGAAGTTGAATGAATATATTATTTTACAATCACAAGAAATTCTTCTTCCTTCATGGTCATCAAACTCTCCAATAAGATAATGAATTATTCTAAGGTTTTAATAAAAAATTACTTATTTGGCTAAGTCTACTATTCCATGTCTTGAATGAAAATAGAAAGTATTTTATTTCCACCATGGCCATTCTTTTACTTTTGATTTAATTTATTAGTTATTTTTAATTTTTCTAATTTAGGGGAAAAATCCACCCCCTTATATATATTTTAAATGTGTCTTCATTCTCTTAATAATATTGAGATGTTCTAGAAGATATGATAATACATATTTTTATTCTATTTATTTTAATACATTAAAAATATAAAAAGTATTATTTTTTATTTTTCAATGAGAATATGCTAAATTATGTTATAAATATTTAATGATCAGAAATTGAATTATTTTTTTAAGAATTATAATTTAATTGACAAGAATAATGGTTATTTATATTCATCCACCAAAATAAAATTATATATTTTCTTATATTATTAATAACATTTTATTTATGTATTTTTTATTTTTTCAATTAGAATTGTATATAATATTTTTCAATTATAATTATACATAGTATTTTTTTCAATTTAAACTGAATGAATATATTATTTTGTAATCAAATGGAATTCTTCTTGCTTCTTAATCATCAAAGTCTTCAATAATATAAGGAATTATTCTAATTTATTATTTAAAATATTATTTGGGTGAGTCTACTATTCTAGTTCTTGGATAAAAACAGAAAGTATTTTATTGTCACCATGGCCATTCTTTTATTTTTGGTTTAAATTATTTGTTATTTTAAATTTTTGTAATTAGAAATTAAAAAAAATTGTATAAATTTTTTAAGTTATTTCATTTTAATATTGTATAACATCAAACTATGATAATATATGTTTTTATTTCATTTATTTTAATATATTGTAAATATAGAAAACATTAAATGCAGTGTTGTTTTTTTTTTTTTTTTTTTTTTTTTTTTTTTTTTTTTTTTTTTTTTTTTGAAATAGATGTCTTAAAAAATATTTAAGTTTAACCTATTATAAAAATATTACATTGTACATATTTTAATGTTTATAAATTAAATTATTCTTATAAATATTATAATAGTTTTGTGTTTTTCCTGAATTTATATTTTTCTATTTACTTATATATATGTAATATCTTTCTATTGCATGACAAGAAAATCTTTATTAAAATCTTATCCTATTTTTTATTTAAGAACATAATTGAAAATATAGTATGTATTATTATAATATTTGTTGAATTATTTTCTATTTTTTAAATAGAATAAATATTTTTAATTACCATAAATAATTATTATTTTAAATTTATTTTAATTTATATGTTTTTCCAAACTATAATCTTCATTATTGTTCTAACATGAATCTATGGTAATACACTTATATTTTATATTTTTGTCTATAAAATATATTTGTACGTAATATTTTCTTCATAGTAAATTGTTTATATTGGAAACATATTAGATAAAATTTAAAAAAATAATCACAACAAATTAACATACTTCACAATTATCTTCCTAATAAAAGGTTGCATTTTTCATCAATAGGTATAAATATTTAATATTTCTTTTCAACACAAAAAATAATTTCTTAATTGTTTGTAACCATTAATTTTAAAAATTAATTAGGCCAACATATTTCATTCTATTTTTTAATGATTTATTTAAACGTAACGTATGAGAATTATTTAAAATATAACATATTTTAAACATGTAAATTATCCATTGTAATTTTATAAATTGGTCCAAATTAAATATTCTTAACATGTTTTTTATATTTTATTTATATTCTTGAGATTAAATCCATCCCCATAATATAGCTAATTACATTTCAACAATAAGCTTTAGATAATGAACCTATTTTATTAGTAGTTTAACAATAATGTATAGCAAGTCATAATTTGGCTATACTTAAATATTACTAATTCTCTTCGTAAATTATAAATACATACACATCTTGTTTGAAGAGAATTGAGGTTTAGTATAATTCTTAACTAGCAAGTCAATGCTTCTTTTATTTCTTTTTCATTAAAGATTCCTTTTTATGCAGGGTGAAACTAGTACACCATTTATAACAATAGTACCAGATATAAATAGGTATTGTACTTGGAGAGGTTTATATTTTAAATCAAATATTAATGAAATGATTTAAATTATAATATTGGTTTTAAAATGGCATAATTTTTTATAGGTAAATTGAGTACCACAATATAAGTATAATTATTCATTTTCAAATTCATTTATTTATTGTGGATAGAAAGTTTTTTGAAATTACTTAATCAATTATTTATAAACATTTATAACTTTACAATTTATTTAGAAGCTTCATAGTATCATACAAGATCTTATTAAACCTTGGGATTCAAACTCGTTAATTTTTTATTAATATTATTTGGGTATCAAAAGCAGAATCAAGGAAGAATTTACTTAGTGTATGATTGATATTACTTACTCTTACAAATATATATTTATGAATACATCATAACTATGGTTTCATTACAATATATAAGTTAATTCCTTAAGCAATCAACCAATCCTCTCTTTTTATCAAGTCTAACATTGATGGCACAATTATTCTTTATAGTCTAAGTATTCTATCTGGGGAGCCAACAACACCCAATGATTCTTTTAACAAGGTCTAAGGATGGATATTAAATTATATGATTATTAAATTTTCATAATAATCTAGCTTTAATATTAATTAAAAATGCTACATATTTCCTTATAATTATTTCATATCTTATTGTGGAGATTAAATTGATATTACCAGTTCTAGGAGTATTATTGTATAAGTTAGTGAAAAAGTAATAATCATCAAAATAGTTAAATAATTATATCTTATGTTCTCATGTATAATCATATTTCAATACTATAAACATTTTATAATAAAACACCAAGGTTTTGACTAAATAAGTTATTTCATCTACCATGGATACAATAAGATAATTATACTTTTTTTCATAATAAGATGTTTAAATGGGGTTTTAATATTAGGGTGCATATTTAAAGTTATCATGACATGAATAGTCATATACACAAGTTATCATAATAAGTTTATGTCAAAAACAATTTAATGTCTCAACCAATAGTTCACTTGTGAATTATAATATATTAAGCTACTTCTAGTTTCTAGGCTGATATCATGATTAAAAATTCAACAAAATATAAAGTTTAGAATAAAAAAATATGCTATTAAATAATTGATAAGATTAAATTTTATTTATTACATATTAAATTTATTTAAAATAAGTATTGGCTTGATTTTTATATCTTCAACCTACACGTGAAAATAAATCAGTATAGGAGCTAGCAATGTGTTCTCTTAGATCACATTAATTTCTCAGTATATAATAAATGTACATGTATGTTAACTAATATGAAACTAGCATACTAATTCAAAGTATTAATTTTCCTCCATATTATCACAATAATAAATTGATCTAACACAAAATAAAATTATTTTATCCACACTAACACAAAGATAAATTGATCTAGCACAACTATAAATTGATTTCTTCCACAAATATATTTTAATTAAACACAAAGGTAAATTGAATTTTCCAAAAAATAATAATAATAATTTTATCAAGCACAAAGATGAATAAATTTATTTCAAAATCGAGCTTCTCAAAATTAATGCAACCAATGTCTTATGTTTTGTCACCTTATTTTAGTAATTCAAGTAAATTTATATTTCATTTATTTTTACACAATTCAAAACCTATATAATATCCAAGCAAGTATATATTATTCCACATTCCACATTATAATATATTTAATTCCATTCTTTGCACTACCCTTGTCTCATATGTGATGTTAACCGTAATGGCAAAACATCTACTTATTATTTTGAATCCTCAGATAATAACAAACATCAAAATAGGGGGATAACATATTTAATATATGGGTTACGGTGAAACCATAACCTAATGTGACCTCTTCTAATTAATTTAAATTTAATTCTCGATCTTCATTATTAATGATTCATAATCATATGCACTAAAAATTAAATATACTCTCATGGATTACATCACTCCTATGGCTAGGGTTTCTTTGAAGCTTCTAATGGTAGCGATGGTAGGAAGGAAAGCAAATGAAGGATGATCTATAAGAAAGAGAATTGAGGTTACATGATAGAAACCTATGAAGGACAAGGAGAATGATAGAGAAAAGGTCATCAATAGTATATTAATAAAGGAGATGCCTAAGAGGAAGTGTAAAGGAAGCAAGTTGTACAATCAAACCAATATAGGCTTCATGTAGAAAAATATGAACATGGTAGAGGTTCTCTAAAAGGACCAAAATTGTTTATAGCTACCATGGTAGGAAGGTCTTCTAAGTAGTGAATGAAATCCTTATATTTTTCTACTTCAAATTTTTTTGTTTCTTTTGATGAGGAAGTGATGGAGGTGATACTTGACTTAGAGGACTTATTTTCTTTAAGGGACATTATTTTCCACTTCAACAAATTCTAGTCAAACCTTCTCGAGCTCCATGTCTAGATTATAGAACATCCACCTGATGAGTAATCTAAAAATGTATCCTAGTGCTAAAGGTTTTTTTATTATTTTGTTTTATCTATTAGAATATAAGGTGAATATCCAAGACCAAATTTAGTTTTTGATGCATGGCATACTGACTCAACCTCTTAACTATGAGGGCTTATCATTTTATTGTCGTAGATGTTTCAAAATTGTTCATTTGACCACATCCTATAGTATCTCTAAAATAAATAAGGAATCAACTTGGTGAAAGGATGCCATTCTTGATCTTCTTATAGTGAATGATGAAGACACTCAAAGGGAGGCTTTAGACTTAGCTTCAGAAGCTTCTAAATAATTTATCCCTAGTGAGACAATAATAGAGATTTAAATCCCTAATTCAAGGTTATAACTAAAGGACATTGTAATAGATACTCATTAAAAAGATAAATCTCATCCCTTTAATTTAATTGGAATTTTTATACCTTTCTCTCTATAGATTTTTAAAGACAAGGGATAAAGTGATTGCATGATAAGGTATTCATTTTTAGTAAAAGTATGGAAAGTGATTGGGTTCTATTTATATGTTTTTGTTATGGATTATTTTATATGTGTTTATGTTGGGTTTAATTATAATGTGGCCTCAAATAAATATTTTCTTTAATGAAATGGTTTTTAATGTCTTTTTTGGCATACACACTCAATTTTGTTATAAAATTAGTATGTGGTTTGATTATAGATTTTATATATTTTATTTTGAATGACATGTCTCTATTGAGGTTTTAATATAGAACTATGTGAGTTTTTAATTCTATGAACCATGAGGATTTTGGATAAAACCCATTGGAATTTTATTTGTGTAATAAGGGTTTAACTTTCTTTAAAATATGCAAGTGGTCTATTGCTTAACTAAAATGATTTTAATATTGATTTCAATGATTTTTGGGAATCATATGAGGTCACAAGACCTCATGACGATATCACGGATCCCATAAATATATTATAGACTTAAAATCATTTATCATTTAGAATGTTTATTGGAACTATTGATTGTTACTTTGGGAATTTTATATCGCTGAGGTCAAAATAAATATGTTGGCAGGTTTATTATGTTGACTAGTTATTTATTTATGTTGACTAGTTGAATGGTTGAACCCTAATGGATTATGGATTGGTTGTGCATAAATTATTTGATTTATATGTTTATGATTCATATTTTGTTATATGATCGATCAATTTTGTACATGTTGTGTAACTATTCCTAGACTAGGCCTAAATGACTAAGTGGTAATCTATATGCTTATATGCCTGGGTTATATATTGGTAGCTAAGATAGTATAGGTTGATTGTGCACTTGGATGGTTTCCATGTTGGTTTTTTATAATGTTATGGAAATGGATTTAGTTGTGAAATCCATTGCTATATCCTTTGATCATCCTACAGTGGATATCCCCATTCTTGACTTATATCCTTATCAGGTTTGGTTATATTTTTCTCACCTCAAAATGGTGTTTAATTGTCATTTTCCTATGTTACATTTTGTTTGTGTTGAGATGTCCAATGGTTTGGAATCTAACTTGCTCATAATCCCTTTTTTACCCTAATTGCTGAAACCACCATCTATCTCATGGATGGGATGGTAAGGGCCATTGATAGTTGGACTCATAGGGCTAGTTGGGAGGGTTTGTATGATTTAGTTACTTGTTGCTTGCACTCCTAGATGACCTCGCAGACATGTTAGATGTAATTGGTAATAATTTATTATATGTTGATTATATGTTTCTTAGCTTAGCTATATCAATTTCATATAACATGATTAGTAGATGCAAAGATAATTTATTTTCATTTGATATTAGTTTGGTTATAATTAATGATTATGGTATGCTCACCTTGTAATTGAAAATGGATTCTATTAGAGAAATAAGTGCAAAGCTTATAATGTTAATTACATGGTAAGAAGCTGAAGTCCACTTATAGTTTTTGAATTTAATCATCTATATGTACTTGGGATTTATCCTAGAATGTTAGTTGATTATTATTACTAATGTTATATTAGTATAATGCATTATTATCATCATTATGGTAATAGATGGTGAATGATTTTATGAATGCTTTAGTGTGGAATTTATTCCTTGTAGAGCCTTATGTAACTTCTATATATTCTCTTGATATGAGTAATCATGGTAATTTTGGTAGAGATTTTCTTAGGAAAATAGATCACTTGTTTTTGTGTTTTAAGCATACTTGAGTATACTGGTATAGGTAGGTAGGTGTGTCTGTGTGTGTGTGTGTGTGTGTGTGTGTGTGTGTGTGTGTGTGTGTGTGTGTGTGTGTGTGTGTGTGTGTGTGTGTGTGTGTGTGTGTGTGTGGGCGGGCGTGAGTGTGTGCTCATTTTATTTTATATATGTTGGAATTAACTCTTGGGATACCATGAGTACATAGAACTATTCTTTTATTTTGTTTTAACTTGTGTATGGAATATAGAGATCTCTTTAGATATTTTTAGTTTATATATGGTATATATGAACAAGTTCAATAAAGATGTTTCTAGAATATGCAAAAGGAATAAATGGAACTCTCTCTTGTATAGCTCAAACCTAGATGGCTATATATACAGGTATGTTCATTATTATTAAACAATTATTTTGTTAATTAATTCTCATTTTTCAAGTTTAATTTAGTTCCATTTCTGAAACAAATAAGTTTCTAAGTTTTATTTCCATATTAGCAGTTGCCTAGTATATGAATAGGTTTATTTAAGTGTTGGAACAAATTGTTAATTTGTGGAAGTAGAAAGTAATCTTAAACTATTTGTAATGTGAAATAGTATTGTTTAGTGATTCATTATCCCTTGATTGATGCTTGTATAAATAAATAATGATTGAATGTATACATGATGAATATCATACTTATGATTTGAGTATGCATATTATCTTCTTCTCTTGTTGGCTGAAATTGAATGTACACTACTATGTCATGATATGTTCAAACATTTATTTTTTCAGAGTTCCTTAAATGGAACATTTTATTTGGGTTCCACTCATCTATTATTTGGATGGAATTTCGCATTTGAATAAGAAATTAAGGATGGTGTGAGTGTGTTATATGTATTAAATTCATGTGGAAACTTTAATGCTTATATATTTCTATAAACTTGTTCATATTGAAACCTATTGTATACATTAATAAATTATACTTGTACATATGAGAAACATGTTACTCCTTCATGTTGAAACATACTTGAAATGATGTTGTATGAATTTTAGTTACTCCATTAATGAACTTCTTGATTGTAAGATAGATTTATATCTTAACTATAATTTTTCTTAATAAATTTATAAGTATATGTATGACTAGAAAATACTAAAGTGTGAAATTTGAATTGGATGAATATTCTTTCCCTACTTAAAACTAATGGTTGATATAGTAATCAACATCATAGGAATATACACTTGGCTGCAATGTACTTTTGGTTGTATTAATTCCTCCTATATTAATTATAATGCATTGGCTATTTTCCAATATAAAATCATTTACATTACTAGATTGTAAGTTGTGACCATATCTTATTTGTTAGATAATGAAGTCGATCACAAATCATAGCATTGTTAGTTAATTAGATAAGGACATTCATGCTTATTAATTGAGTGATGTGTGAAATTAAAAATGGATGTGTTGAAAATGGTGCAGTGACTTTTAGGTCGTGAGGAAGTTGACAACCTCAGCGAGTAGCACTTGAATATTTACCTATGATGCTTTGATTTTCATCCAATTCTTGATTTTTCTCTATTTTATAAAATGATATTTTATGTTACATAATTAAGGAAACTTGTCATAAGTTGCATGTGTTCAAATTGATAGTTGGGTATTACTTAAGATTGGCACTTCATATATCATATTTGATTGACCAAGTAGCACAATTTTCTATTTGTTCTCATATCATAGACTATTATGACCCAATGATATTGTATGGTGTTTTAAAGATAACATTTTTGGTTAGTCTAGAATGAGTAAGCAAAACCAAAACCTAATGAGGGGATTAAGATACTTAGTGAGGGATAAGGACCTATAAATGATCTTATTCAAAATAATGTGTGTCATATATGGTGCTCAAGAGCTATCCATGTATCTATATACTAATACACCCTAAACTCCATAAACCACCCTTTAGGAAACCTGCTTCCACATGACATCCTTTGTGAGTAATTACCCCTAGCTAATTATCTATTTTTACCTCCTTTGGCTCTAGTTCCATATACATGAGTACGTTGATTGAGTATCATTTACTTCATCAAGTGATGTTTTAAGTCTGACATATAATCTTAAAGTAGAGACTGATATGCAATTTCAAAATAAATTTGGGTTTTTTCATATGATATCAGAGCAGTGTTTCTACTCTAAGGAACTCTAGGACTTATAGAGCTACTATATTGAGACCAATAAATTATCCTAATTAGATAGAGTTGTGAAGTAATTCACAAGTTACTTAGCCTTTCTAAGTTGAATAAAAAAATACTGTGTTGAAAATGCTAGCTACTAAAAAATTTATACATCTCTTAGAAGAAATGATTTCAAGAAATCTAAATTGTTTTCTGTGTTAGTTGCTATCACCCCTAGCCTTGGTTAGGTTAACCCTTCCTAAATATGGTTATGTCAGGGTAAGTTTCACCTATTAACCATTGAATTGTATAGGTGAGTCAATGGGATTTAAGTGATATAAGATTTGATTTTATAATTAGGAGAATAATATCTTGTATCTATGGTTGGCTTGTATGGGCAAGCCTTCCCTAAATGCTTAGAATATTATGACCTAGGGAAGACTGAGGGTTTAACCTAAACCTATAGGACTTAATAGGGTGATAAAAGAGCTGATATATTTAGGTAAGTTAACAAATATTAATCTCTCTCTTCATAAAAGGATTGCCTTGAGTTGTTAGTAACCTATGAACTTGTATGGTTGTGATAACTAGTGTTCATTATTTCGATAAAAGCTATTAGAAATTATCATGTAAGAGCTAAATATACTATAATTATTTGATTAAAACAAATCAATTCCTAATTTTTTTAGATTTAGTAGGACATTATAAGATGGATGAATTTAATGGAGTGAAACTGTCTCCATGGGATGAGTTACTTGAGGACAGCAAGGTTGTCCCTTACCATTTTTTATGAATATAACAAGATTATTATGCAAAAGTTTCATGTAATGACATTGTTGAATAACTATGGTAAATATAAATAAATTATGTCTTGGCCTAGGTGTCACTATACATGATTCATAGTAATATTAAATCAATTTAATGCTATTACAATTGCTCTAGAAGTATTGGCTTATCCAAGGTAATAGACTTTTAAGCAAACTCAAAAGGTTTTTTGTCTAAGACATTACCTAGTTGGCTGAATTATATCCATTATGTATCCTAAAAATAGGTAAGCTTATGTGGTGTTAAAAACTTATGCATTTCAACCAAGCTAGGCTTGACCTTGTTGGCCCATTTTGATTTAAATTGGTGAGGCAAGTGGCTTCGTAAATCCAAAAAGGGTTGAAGTTAACAAGTTTTGGAATGTTTATTTTGATCATAGATATATTTTACATCTTTGATGTATATTTTAATCATGGACATGTCTAATTCCATATGGATGTTTAACTTGATCCTAGTTGAGTTATGCATCTATGGAGATGCATATTTAGACTCAGTTATATCTTGATACCCATGAGGATGTCTGCTATTGGATATGTCTTACATGTATGAGGATATTCATTATAAGTTTGATCAAACTTATTGTTTGTGGGAGATTGTAATTTCCATGGTAGTAATATAGCATTCACTTTGAGCCTTGTCTAAGCTCACTCTTTCCCAAATCAATGTTGTATCAAAACAAGCATCACCATTTGACCTTTGACATGTTGGATTAAGTCAATTAGTTAAATTGTGATATAAACCTATTGTTAGAATCTTGATACAATGCATTGATGTCCATTGATAGCATGCATAAGCAAGCCATTAGATAAGGTTGAGGTAGGGAGGTTCAAGGGTGAAGCTCAAGCCTGTAGGGCTTGGTGGGGTGAGTGTGATTAACTTGCTCATGAAAGTTAAATTTTTTTGGGGATCTCTTATGGTTATCATGTAGTGTAATACATCTATCAATGATGCAAAAACATTGTTGGTAAAATAATGAAAAATCATGGAATAGATAGGCCTTATTGGAACACAACCTTCCTTGAGTGAAGGTTATCATAATCTAAGATCCCTAGGACTGATCATGTGATACTATTTGATGGAATATCTGATGTCTTTTAGGTGTCATTTAAACATCAGGTGGATTGATAAAAATCATGGACCCTTATACTTAACCAACCTATGTGTTTGACTATTGTAATGTGAAAAAGACCTTTGCATAGTTACCTACACCTGAATGTGTACCTATGTTATCCAACTCCTTCATATATATATGTGTGTGTGTGTGTGTGTGTGTGTGTGTGTGTGTGTGTGTGTGTGTGTGTGTGTGTGTGTGTGTGTGTGTGTGTGTGTGTGTGTGTGTGTGTATGTATGTATGTATGTATGTATGTATGTATGTATCTATATGTATATATGTATGTATATATGTATGTATATATGTATGTATATATGTATATATGTATATATGTTTATATGTATATATATATATATATGTATATATATATATATATACATACATAGATATATACATATATATGTATATATATATACATAGATATATACATATATACATATATATATACATATATACATATATATACATATATATATATGTATGTATATATATATATATGTATGTATATATATGTATGTATATATGTGTATATATGTGTGTGTGTATATGTATATATATATGTGTGTGTGTGTGTGTGTGTATGTATGTATGTATATATATATATATATATATATATATATATATATATATATATATGTATATGTATATATATCTATATGTGTGTGTGTATACATACATATATATATACATATATACATATACATATACATATACATATATATGTATATATATACATATATATGTATATATATACATATATATGTATATATATACATATATATGTATATATATACATATATATGTATATATATACATACATATATATATACATATATATATAAATATATACATATGTATATATATATATATATGTATATATAAATATATATGTATATATATACATATATATGTATATATATATACATATATATGTATATATATATATACATATATATGTATATATATACATATATATGTATATGCATGTATATGTATGTATGTATATATATATATATATATATATATAGGTATATATATATGTACATTGTTATATATATATATATATATATATATATATATATATATATATATATATATATATATATAACAATGTACACACATATATATGTGTGTATATATATATAATATGTGTGTGTGTGTGTGTGTGTGTGTGAACATTGTTGTATATATGTGTACATATGTGTGTGTGTGTGTGTACATTGTTATATATATATATATATATCTGTGTGTGTGTGTGTGTGTGTGTGTGTGTGTGTGTGTGTGTGTGTGTGTGTGTGTGTGTGTGTGTGTGTGTGTGTGTATTGTTATATGTGTGTGACACACATATATACATATTGTTATATGTGTGTGACACACATATATACATACTTGTGTGTGTGTGTGTGTGTGTGTGCATTGTTATATATGAACATTTTATGCTATCCAACAAGCTACCCAAGTGTTCTAATATGTTATATATGTGATCTTGTGTTGTTAAACTATAAATCATGAATATAAGCACTTGTGTACTATAACTCCTTTTCTAAAGCTGAATCCTCTAATTAAGCTACCAAGGTATAGTGTCATGATGTATTTATAATCCTACATTATTGTTCTAGTTATGAGCATTGATGCAAGTATGAGGCTAAGGGTAGATAAATACATTTCCATAACTATTTATACCAGGTATGGGCTAGGGAGTGGAGTCTCTCGTAGGATGAAAACCCACTCCTCCCCTTTACATGAGGAAGCCACCTAATTTATTTAGAGTGTTCACCATGAGTGCCACATATTGGCCATGAAATCTTCATGCATAATGGTTGCCTTATATTTAAGTGTTCTTTTATCCTCCTCTTAAATGTTTTTAAATAGCCATGTGTAATTTTATTGTATAACCTTGTAAAACACCAACTATTCCTATAATTTGGAAATTTATGTAAATCAACATGGGGGTATATGCACATGTTGGCTTGTGCATGTGAACATGTTATGCATGAGGTATTATCTTGTTATACCTAATATACCTTATATATATATATATATATATATATATATATATATATATATATATATATATATTCATTTTAGAATGAAGATATTTATGAATTTTTTTAAGCATGACTGAAATGTATGTTGGTTTTATGTTCAGGAGGAACATTATATGTTTTGATCAGGTAGATTTTGGAATCTTCGGTACCTTTCTAAGTGTTTTCATGAGGTAAGTGTAGTAAGATAGTAAGAATTATGATCCATATAACCATCATGTGAACTCACAAGGTTTGTGGAGAGCATGCGGTAAGCCTTTGGGTTGCATGTAAAGGCCTGGGATGGTTAATTTGATTATTTAGTGTGGATGGTATGGGATGCTACACTATCCCATAAATGGTAATTGTTGGATTAGAAGTAACTATATAGAATGAGTTACTATCCTATGGTATAATTTTATGATGAATGTCGACTAAGTTGTGTAAGGCATAATATGTGCTGGTAAAGACACTATTTCAAGCTTTAAAATATGTTAAAACCCTGATGGAATTGTATAATTGCAATTGTTGTCATGAAAGTTATAGATTTTTGTAGTAATGTTTTCCTCATAATAAGAGGGATATCTAACTAGGAACTAATTTTATATCTAATTTTTATCTAAATACTTGAAATGTTAAATATGCCTCTCTTACCTAAGCTAACCTCTTTAAAAGGTATGCTTGGAAGGTAATGAAATTTTTTTTGTTGGCATTTATTGAGGTGGGGAAAATTCATTTTCATGGCTAGTAATGTTGCTTTGCCATAAAGATTTAATAGGTCATGCCTATACATGTGGCTGAATTTTATTAGTCTCTATAGAACTATGTTAAAGTGGTGGTATGCCATTGGTATATGCTAAATAAGAACATATTTGGAACTGATAGATGTCCTTAACAATGTTGTAAATATCTAGTTTGGTTTTTAATGAATGCCTTGTAAATCATAAGCATGAAATTATGTCCTGAATTGAGATACATGTATAGAGATCTAATGTAATAATGACTTATTTAGCTTTCTATTATTTTTATAGGTGTCATAAAATGTCATGTGAGCCGATAAGACATTTCTTATCACTTGGCTAAAGGAAGACATCATTTTAATTATGATTTTAATGGGAATGTCAATGTCTCTTGCTTAGATGGTGTATTACATCCTCTTGCCTTACTGTTATGTAAGATGATGGTTTTTATAATAAATATTATGATTAAAGTATGTAAGTGCATGAAGGACTTAATGTTACTTAGCAATTTTTGGTAAAATAATGATGGTATCCATCCTTGCTGAAATTTTATTTGTTGATGGTTGAGTAGTAGAACTTTTATAAAAGAGTATGATTAAGTCCCCATGAATAGTTGGGTCCTCAATTATTTATATAGCCATCGGGATGGCTCCTCTCTAATAAGGGGAGGATGTTACGACTCTACCCTTTTTATAATTTTATATGGTTACTTAGATGTTAATATTATCATATGTATAGTTGATTATTGCATTTCTTTACTTAGCTGGACTATGTTGTTGGCTTATGATGCTATGATACTTTGACTACAAGATGATGTATACATTGTGTTTTAATCTTGCACTTTATGATGTATGGAATACTTGATGTAATTAATATTTTATTATAGTTATTCTCCTTTAAACCAATAATTTCATTATTAGATTAAAGGTGGGGCAAATGTATATGATATTTCTAAATTATATAGAACCTCAATCTTGTACACATGGAAAACTCAGACCTTGGCTATTCCTCTTTGTGTTATACCTTTCCCACTTTCATAAGTCACACATATGCTCTATCTTGTGCCCCTTGGCCTATCCATTGGTCTAATTAGTCTTATGTTGATGACCTAGACCTTATGTCTTACCCATAATGTTTAAAATAGATTTATCTTATGCCCCTACAAGTTCTGAGACTCTACTTTTTTTGTAGCTTTTAGGACATAAGAATCAGTCCTAGACCCCTACGTCAATGCTAGTGGCCTACCCTGATGTATGTGTCTAGTGCCCTAAAGTCATATAATTTGCAAATGAAACATATCCTAATGGTTAGACAAAGTGATTTAATGTGATATATTTTCCCAATATGAGTGGTATATATTCATAATCACTCATAATTCATTCCTCACCTAGAAGAACCTAGCATAGACTAAGGAAACTTATCAAAGCATTTAATCAAGCAATCGATAAAGTAAGGCATCATTATTTTTTACTATTTTCATATCAGTCATAAGGATAGCACATACACATGTTTAAATTAATGAACGAGCATACCAAGAACTTGATTTACCAAGTTATAAGATAGGTCATTATTTTACTTACTTTCCACATATTACATTATTCACACACAATCCAACACATAGGGGAGAACTACATCAGTCTGAGGCCCTCTTAAGAGTATTGGCTATGTAGACAGTTCTCATTGACTAAGGGGTATTTTGGTAAAATCATCATCATGATCCCACTAACCCATTTTTTCCAATGTCACTATAAATATGAAGAACTAGGGTTTTTTAATTTCATAAGGAGTGATAATCCATGTCCCATATCTGATTACACTAGAGTGAAGGTGATGACAAACCCCAAAGCATCTAAGTGGTCACATCTTTTTCTATCATTTATTCCATATAAGATGCCTACATTTGGTCTAGACAATAATGTTGATGCTAGTGTCCAAGGTTGATGCTAGTGTCAATAACTCTAAAGGCACTCAATCGATAATTTGGTGATTTTTATAGAATCCTCTTCCAATTTGCTTCCTACTTATTTTAGATCCACAACTATTTTAGCAACAAAATCAGCTAAGTACATTGTTTCTTTGTCATTCACATATTTAGCATAGTTGTACTTCATATTTTTAGCCTATCTAAGTTTAATAAATTTATCACATGTTTTATTTGAGTTTACCATTTAATTGACCTGGTATAGATCTGATTATTATCCTTTGTGAATTATCATTTATATATTTTTTATTCTATTTACCTAAGTATGATCCACATCCAAATTTAAGGTTAAATAGAGACCAACCATTGTCACTATCTCACAAATAAAATTTAATCTTAAATTAATAAATAAAATTAACACTTTAAATACTGAAATTCATTTCAATTTGCTCACCCTACTACTCAATATGAGAATCATGCTTTAATACTCAATTTGAAGATAAATTTATGATAAAATTTGAAAATTAATTATCTCAACATATAAAAGGAAGAAAAATCATAATCTTAATTTAAATTAAGTCTATATATTAAATCTCCATAAAATCATATAAGGGCTAACTAAGGCCAATCTCAACATATATTCCTACATATGCTATTGTTCATCATTTTATAATAATACTTGAAGTGGAAATGTAACTTAATTATAATGTTCCTATCAAATGAAACATATATCCAAATGAAAATTAAATGGGAGGATCCACAAAATATTTTATTAGATTCCTATATTGGGTTGAACTCAAATGTCAAATTTTCATGAATAACCCCTCTTGATGATTAAAGTATGATCCTCTCTAAAATATCCTTTAATTATATGTCATTTAAGATAAATTTGAAGTGAATAACCCTTTCTTATGAAGGTAAATTTTTAGATAACCCTTATGTTTCTCAACCTTGTGAGAGAATCAACTACATACCAAAAAATTATCTTGATGACCTTGAATTTATACAATAGGTCATGGACAATATGATATATTATATCTAAAGGCCATGTCATTTCTACATTATTGTTGATGATTATAGCTTAGTGTCATTTCCTTTAAAATAACCATTCACTTTCTTCAATGTTTACGACTTGGAAGAATATTGAGAGTTTTCTAATGAGTTTCAGTATATAAATAAATGATTGTGACAGAGTTTCATCCTAAGAATCTGTAATAACTTGGAATTTTTCTTAAATAAGAGGAAATGGGGGTCAATATTTTAATCTTGTACACATTTAAACCTTGTACACATTTTCCTTTTTCTTTGAATTACACATATTTTCTCTTTTACCAAATGATATAATAGTGTTTGAAGCTTAATTCAAACCTAGACCTATATACTATCAATTTTCAAGCCCAACTAATTAACTTGTAGCCTAACTAGGAAAATAAATGCTTCCAATAATTAACACGAAGAGCATAATTGTAGTATTTTGCTTATTTTTCATTAAAGGTTCCTTCCTATGTAGGGTGAAACTATCACAATATTTATAAAGATAATATCATTTATAAATAACCATTTTATTTGGAGAGGTTTATATTTTAAATCAAATAATAATGAAAATACCCAAATTATAACATTGGTTTAAAACTAAAATAATTCCTTTTAGGTAAAATGAGTACCACACTAGAAGTATAATTAGTTATTCAAACTAATTTATTTACAAATAATATAAATTGTTTTCAAACCACTTAATCAATTTTTTCATAAACCTTTCTAACTGTACAATTCATTCAAAGTATTGAGCTTATCATAAAAGATCCTATTAACCATAGGATTCAAACTCATCAAGGTTTAAGTATTATTGATCAGTTATCAATAGTGGAATCAAGGAATAAGATAATTAGTGTATGATTGAGGTTGATTACTCTTTAAAAAAATGCATATATTAATAGATCACCATCATGGTCTCATTACAATATATAAATTAATACCTCAAGCAAGCAACCAATACTATCCTGGTATCAATTTTAATAATGATGGCATAATATTCTTTATATTCTAAGAATTCTCTTTGGATAGCTAATAACACCAAATGATTCTCTTAACAAGGTCTAAGGATGGATTTTAACTTGTAGGATTAGTTAACTCTCACAACAATCTAACTTTATTATTATTAATAAATTCCACATACTTTCTTATAATTAATCCATACCTTGTTATGGATGTTTAAATTATATTATTGGTTATAGGAGTAGTATCATGTAGGATAATGCCAAAATAAGAATCATCAAAGTGGGTAAATAATGATGGCTTATTTTCTCATGTATAATAATATTTCAATACTATAAACATTTTACAATACAGCACCAAGATTTTGACTAAAGAAGCTAGAGGTATTATTGATGACCTTAATAATTTATTCTATCTACTAGGGATATAATAAGATAATTGTACACTTTTCATAATAAGGTGCCTAAATGGGGGTTTTAATAGTAAGATGTATATTTAGACTTTGATCATGTAAATAACCATATACACAAGTTATTGTAATAATTTTAAGTCAACATGTAGCTCAATGTCCCAGTCACCTATGAAGGATATTATATTAAGATACTATTGGTTTATAGTTTGATTACCAGGAGTAGGAATTCAATACAATATATAGTTTAAAATATTAGTACATGCTCTTAAATGTTTAATAGGATGAAATTCTATTTATTGTAGATTTAATACATTTAAGGCAAGGATGAGCTTGATTCTTATATCTTTAACCTGCATCCTAATATAATTCAATATAGGGTTTGATAGTGTATTCCGATAGATCACAGTAGTTTCTTGGTATATAACAAATACATGTACATTTACTAGTATGAAAACTAGCATACTAGTTCAAAAGATGAATTCATCTTCAAATTACCACAATAATAGATCAATCCAACATAAAATAAATTTATTTTCTCCACATTAACATGAAGATAAATTTATTTAGGATAGGTATTCATAATTTTATAGAAGAAGCAAAAATAATAGGAAACTTTATGCAATAAGTTATTCATGATCATATCCAAAAAATATATATGGTTTTTTCTGCAAATTTCCTATACTAATAGTTGTATTGTTATTAAGACTTGAATACTATTGTTTTTAGATGATAAAAAATGAATTTCTAGTTTGGACAAAAGAGAGACTAGAAAACCTAAGAAAGTTAGATATTGATTAGACTCATGCAATAGATCACTGGGTTAAAACTACTGTCAAGTATCAATG
>JARHVA010001380.1:3397500-3402500 GCA_037957365.1 Torreya grandis | reverse complement strand
TTTGAATCCTTAGCCAATAACAATCATCAAAATAGGGGGCTAAAATATTTAATGTATGGGTTAGGGTGAAACCATAACCTAATGTGACCTCTTCTAATTAATTTAAATTTGATTCCTACTCTTCATTATTTATGATTCATAATCATATGCACTAAAAATGAAATACACTCTCATGGATTCCATCACTCCCATGGCTAGGGTTTCTTAGAAGCTTCTAGTGGCAGCGATGGTAGGAAGGAAAGGAAATGAAGGATGCTCTATAAGAAAGAGAACCGAGGTTGTAGGATGGAAACCTATGAACGATAAGGAGAATGATAGAGAAAAGGTAATCAATAGAAGATTAAAAAATGAGATGCCCAAGAGGAAGTGTAAAGGAATTAGGTTGTACAGTCCAACCAATATAATCTTCATGGAGAAAAATATGAGTGTGGTAGGGGTTCTCGTAAAGTACCAAGATTATTTGTAGCTACCATGGTAGGAAGGTCTTCCAAGTAGTGAATGAAATACCTATATTTTTCTACTTCAAGTCACTTTGTTTCTTTTGATGAGGAAGCGATAGAGGTGATACTTGACCTAGAGGACTTATTTTCTTCAAGGGGCATTATTTTCCACTTCAACAATTTTTTAACCAAACCTTTCCAAGATCCATGCTTGGATTATAGAGCATCCTCCTGATGAGTAAGCTAGAAATTTATCCTAGTGCTAAAAGTTTTATTATTATTTTGTTTGACCTATTAGAAGATAAGGTGAAGATCTAAGACCAATTTCCATTTTGGATGCATGGTTTATTGACTTAACCTCTTAACTATGAGGGCTTGTGATTCTATTATCATAGATGTTTCAAAATTGTTTATTTGACCACATCCTACGGTATCTCCAGAAGAAATAAGGAATAAAATTGTTAAAAGGATTCCAATCTTAATCATCTTACATTGAATGATGAAGACACTCAAAGGGAGGCTTTAGACTTGGCTTCAGAAGCTTCTAAACAATTTATCCCTAGTGAGATAACACTAGAGATTGAAATCCCTAATTCAAGGTTAGAACCAAAGGACATTGCAATAGTTGCTCATTAAAAATACAAATCTCATCCCTTTAATGTAATTGGAAGTTTTATACCTTTCTCTCTATAAATTTTAAAAGATAAGGGAGAGTGAATTGAAGTGAAAAAATAAAAAAGGCTAGAAAATAACGGTTTGAGAAATCTTCAAGTATGACCCTTCACTTGAGAGGGCCTTATTCTCTTGTGGATCTTTTGTTGGATAATTTTTTTGCTAAGGATAAGTGGAAGTTTCACAGATGCTTGTTGGTTGAAATTTTGTTTCATTAGCTTGTTTCTTGTTAGTTGGTTTTTATTTCTAGTGCACTGTTGGTAGAGGTGTCTCATGTGAACTGTAAGGACTTATCTTTCTCTCCATTTTTTAAGATTACAGAACCTTTAAAATAATATACTTTAACCTATCAAATAAAAAATATAGTAGTGACCAATTTTGTTCATAATCTTAAATTCTCAAGGCTTAATCTATTAACAACTATAAATTATTATTTTAGGTCTTCATGGCCGCACATTCTATAATAATTACTAGCTCATAATCCCTCTCATATTTTTAACCACTAAACCATTCTATGATGTGAAACACCTTACTTTAATCTCTTAATCCATCTTGTATAAAAATTAAGACATTTTGGCAAGGAGAACTACAAGCTCAAATCAATGATAAATGTCATGCACTCTTACTATCATAGTTTTCAAGTGTTACTCATGAATTCATAAGTACAACATTTTCAAGATCTTCATTTTTGTTCACCCAACTAACTAAAAATATATTTTTTTGCTATTAAGTAAAAAGTAATTTTTTGAAATTACCCCAATCCTTTTACAATTATAGACAAGAAAATAAATGAAATATGGCCATGAATGTTAAACTAGAAATAACTAGATAAGAACCAATCAAAAGCCATGATAAACTATCGACTAGATGTAAAAATTTAGTAAAACTATCCCAGAGTGGACCAAATCAACAAGAAACAAAATTAAACCTTTTTGAAATCCTTTAGGACCACCATATTTTCTAAAGTAATGAAATCCTCCTAGCTTTATTTCATTATCTAGAGATGATCATTGAGTGCATTAATCTCTTGTGGCTTTCATTCAAGTGTTGGATTATGGCCTTTGGGCTTCTTACCTAGTCCTCATTGGGTTGGCCCAAATAGTTCAGATTTCCTCTTTCTCAAGTAGTCATATAAGTAATAAATGTCTTTAACATTGTTAATAATTAAATAAAAGTAAAGTTTTATGACTTAATCTATCTATTGGTTGATGAGATAAAGAGTGGCCTCTAGCTTATCTACTTTACATGTGAGCTTCACAAACTCCATCCATTGGTAGATAAATTCATTTTTCAACCCAAAACCTCTTCCTCTATAGTAGGTCCCCCATCCTCAAAAACTTTATTTTGAGCTATCTGATGAAGGGATGCCTTACAAATCAGTTGGCCAATAAAACATCTTAGTGCTTGCATTTTTATCTATAATGATCATAATTGATTTAGTCCTTTTGGTGGAGGCATGTCTATAATAGCTTTGACCTTTTTTGGATATATTTAAATGCCCCATTGAGATATGATGTATCCTAATAATTTCCTTGAAAATACCCCAAATACACATTTCTTTGGATTTAGGCATACATTATATTTTTATAATCATTCAAATAAAATTATAAATACATAACATGATCTTGTTATTGTCTTGATTCAGAAAGTAGATTATTATATGTATTATTCTATTATTTTTTTATATTTTCATGAAATATATGAGACCTAGCTCACTGATAAGTATTCCCAACATTTTTTCATATTAATGGCATGACTACATAAAAAAATATTACCCATGGTATAGTAAATGAATATTTTTCTTGATCTATTGAATTAATTCTACTTTGGTTGTATCATAAGAAACCATCCATGAATAATAAAATCTCATAACTAGATATAAAATTTATAGACATGTCAATATTTGGTAATGTGAATAATTCTTTTGGACAAGCTTTACTTAGTTCACAATAATGTGTACAATATCATATCTACCCACTAGGATTTATAACTGGTACTATATAAGAGGTCCACTCAAGATAATCAACAAATAAAATAAATCATACATTTAGTAGTTTATAAATTTCCTATTTAACCAAAAAAATTACTATTAGATGCATTTATCAATACTTTTTAAGACTAGTTTGGTATCAGGATAAAGTATGATGTTATGTAATGTAATTTTGAGATCAATTTTTGGCATATCCAAGTAAGCACACATAAATAATTATGGGTAATCATGTGAAACTTGTTGAAATGATTTTCCTCAATATTATTATAACATATATGCTAGAAGTATTGTTCTTATATCTATATATCTTTCATAATGGAATTGTATTATCTCTATGTTAATTAGAATTGATCTATCTTTCATATATGGCATCGTAAGAATGGTATTTTGGCCTCATTGCAAGTCAATAGCTAAAATATTCCATATGATGGAACCAAAGGTTGTATCCATAATTAATCTCAACTATATGGAAGTAATCCCCTTCCCACAAAGTATCATTGTGTAAATCAAGAGTGTAATTATCCTCTAGGTGAGTTGAGCATTCAAACATTAGTGACTAAAAAACATCCAATCCATATTCATGGTTTTCTAAAATAGAGAAGAGGTGCACATAAATTTATGTCACCTTATGCATCCTTCCTATATTCATCCTAATGGTTCCATAAGGATATTTTATTATATAAGGCCAATGATATAAAAACATAAAAATTTCATCATATTTCCTATCCAAAATTTAGATTAACAAATAATTATCATCTAATTCTAGTACCTTTTCTAGATGTGATGACACCAAGAAATTTAATAATTAATTATAATATGCTTGAATGAATTAAACATGAGATAATAACCATATCAACATAACATGTACCCCTAAACCTTCAATGAACTAATAAGGAGATTAGATAATTTCAAACATGAACAAGGGATATAGACTCCTTGCATAAAAACCAAAATGTATTCTTAAGCATGAAATACCATAAAAATCTAAAAAAATTCAAAGGCTCCTTCCTATGCTACCAAATTCATGGAGATTAAGATGTGCCGAAGAGACAAGAGACTTTTGCTAATAGGATTGAGACAATCCATGAAGCACACTACAGATGATATTTATGAATTATATAGCACCCCAATTTTGTACACTTGGCAAACTTGAACCTTGGTTTTTCCTCTTAGTTTTGAGCCTTTCTCACATTTGGAAGTCTTGCATCTTCTCTATTTGTTGCCTCTTTCCCTATCTCTTGGTCCAATTATTCATATGTTGATGACCAAGACCTTATATCTTGTCTAGAATGCATAAATTATAACTATAGTATGCCCTTACAAGTTCTAAGGATGTAGTTGTTTTATAACTACCAAGAAACATGTGTCATTCTTAGACCACTACATCAACACTAGTGTCCTACCCTGATGCTAGTGTCCATTGACATAAAGTTATCTAATATACAAATAAAACATATCTTAATGGTTACCCTAAGTTCTTTAATGTGATATACTTTATCGATATGAGTGGTATATATTCACAATCACTCCTCATTCATTCCTCACTTAGAATAACCTAGCACAGACCAAGGCAACATGTCAAAGCATTCAATCAAGAACTAGATAAAGCAAATCTTCCTTATTTCCTCCTAGTTTTATATATCACTCATAGGGGTTGAACATACACAAGTTTGAAGTAGTAAATGAGTAGCCTAAAATCCTAACTTTCTAAGTTACAATGTAGGTCACTCTTGTACTTGATTTTCACATATTGCATGATTTACATGTAAGCCAACATGTAGGGGAGAATTACGTTATTTTGAGGCCCTCTTTGGAGTATTATCTATGTAGGCAATGCTTATTGATAGAGGGGTCTTTGGGATAACTTGACACCATGAGTCCACTAACCTACTTTTCTT
>JARHVA010001380.1:3305000-3392500 GCA_037957365.1 Torreya grandis | reverse complement strand
CAAGTTATTCAGCATCTTCTAAAATAATGTAGATTGGGTTTTATAATTCAGATCTAAGCTTAAAATGACAACTAGTATTAAGCATGGAGATAAATATCCAATTAACAATATTCATAAAACACATTATTTCACTTCATTAAAAGTAAATAGTAAGCACCACAAATATTTTCCATTAACTTTGCAAGAAAATATTACATACATTAATTTTTGAGAATGTTTCCATGGGGACAAGTATGGTGATTTTTCTCTTTTGACAAGGGATACATAAACATTTTCTCAAAGCTTATTGATGGTTGTACACTTTTAACCACCTTAGTAAGGGAAACAAGATCTACATATAATAATTGATCCCAAATTTTCTTATAGAACCTAGACTTAGAGAAAATGAACAACCACTGAATAGAAGACAAGCCTTCTATTTATAAAATTTTTACCCTCTTCAAATCTAAGATTGTGGGTTGCAATTTTCAAAATTACAGGGCATCCCTCCAAATTTGGCCAAGATGCTCCCAACTAGAAAATATTTCTTGTCACACCTGAAATCTTCATCCATTTGTAAGAAAATTCATTAATCTAACTACCTCTACAAAGAATGATGAATATTTACAACAAACCCTTTGATTTCATGATTAGATATGCCCTTTTACATGATTTGAAAGGTGAGATTTTGTGGTGGATGCTGCACAAACTTTGTCCTCATGTGTAACTACTTAAATATGTCCTTAACCATTTTTTGGCATAGTTGGAACCTCCAAAAATAGTTGTCTTTCCTCTTATTTATGCCATGGAACAACCTATTTTTGTAATGATGGCTACATTAGAATGTGCAAGCTATGGTAGAGGCAAAAAATGATCTATGGCCATCATTAAAAATATGCTCTAGAATGGCCCACAAACCCTCTTTTATGTTGTGATTTCTTACTCATATATGAAGGAACTATTAATTTTAGCTCCTAGGCCAAAGTTTATGTGGCACTCCACATCATGTCTAACTAGGCACTTGTCTGGCTCAAAATAGACTTAGCCACTTAGCTGGATTAATACAGACACATGTCATGTTCTAATGCCATCTTGGATATTTATCAAATATGCACCATCAATCCCTTTTTTAGAGTCCTTAGCCCTGACCCTTACCATAGATCATCAATCTAGATCCAGTTATTTGAATGTTATTAGTTGATGTTTGCACCTAGCATCTGAGATCATTTCATTTGGCACCTTTATAGGCTTCTTTATCTCTACACTACCAGTCTCTACTAAATTAAAATGCTCTAACCATGTGGTGGTCCCACATTCATTCTAGGCTTTATTTTAAAAGTCCATTTCAATCTCAAAGCATCATATCATGTTTGGGTGAGCACACATGCTCCATCGAATCATTATCTGAGGAATCAATTTTAATTATTTCCCTTTGTAGTTATTTTATAAAAATGGATCTCACACCATTTGATCTTGATCTGTCTAGACGAATATGCATCGTTGGATCTTGATCCAAAGGGTAGACCATCATTGGCTACTCACTATTTTTTATAACATAGTTATGATGTGTTTCATCTCCACATTCACTTCAAGCTTTTTTGAAACCTTGACTTAATACACCCCATCAATCAGAAGGTGTACACTTAGCTACATATTATTGATTGATGGTAACATGCTTGAGATTTAACTATACACCATGAGCTTAACACTTGTCACTTCTATATTTTCTTTGAGATTTATTGAAAATTCCACCCTCATTTCATGCTATTAAACCTATTTTTATGGATCAAACACTTACCTTTGATCTATATTTAGTTCATTATGGTTGTGACACATGTCACTACCACATTTGACCTAGACCCTATGAAAATTTATCTCTTGTTTGCATTATTGATCTATTGGATGCAAGATCAACCAAAAACCATTGATTTGTTTGGTCACTTTTCAATACTTTGATACTTGTCCTCTTCATGTTCCTTCAAAGGTTCTTTGAATTGTTGACACTTTCTTACTATTGGATCATTAGACAATCCATTGAGATGGTGACACTTGTCACTCTTGTGGAGCTCTTATAACTTTTAACATTTCAACATTGCTCATGCACCATTCATTCATCTCCACCTAGGTGAATGTGAATCATTGGATTATGATCCACAATGTCAGTTTTGATTTTCTCAAGATTATCATGAAAATGATTAGGTTAGAGCTTGGGGAATAAATAACTTAATAGAAAGACTCAACCTAAGGTTATTGGGTGCATAAATAAATACAACATAGGATTTAGGATATAACTTTGAGCTCAATTTACAACTAAGGGAACAAGCATTATTTAGACCATGCTAATAGATAAAAAGAGACCAAGGGCCATGGGAAGTAAAAAGGGACTAAACATGAATTTTAGACTAAGGTTTGGTCATGTAAATAAACACAACAAAACCTTAGTATAAAATTTAAAATAAGTCCATGGCATATTAAAAGTGTTCCCACTTATATTTCTCCCTCCAATTTGAATTTAAATCAAAGGGATTAAGCCAGGACAATTGGAACAAGGGTCTTAAGGTGCTCAGACATGAATTTAACTCATATTTTAATAGACCAAAGGCTAGTAAATAACAAATTAACATGACACTTAACCTCTAATGAACACTTGAAATGAGAAGTGGGCTAAAAAAATTAGGAATCTATGCTTTACATGGTCTTAATTGCTTCAGTGCAATTTTGGGAACTAACACTAGATCTCACCCAAGTATGTACACCCCCTATAGGTGTGCAAAGAACCCAAGATCATAAGACTAGGTACCAATCCATTGGGTCACAGAGTCAACACTTAAAATTTTCATAGCAATTACCCATGAATGTTCCATAAAATAAGATAGAGCAATAAAAATAGACCAAGAGGGTCTGAAAATGAACACATGGAAAAAAAAAAGGAAACTATACAGACAAGGCCCTAAGTAGGGGGGAACAAAGTAACAAAATAACAAAGCTATACACTATACAATTATGTACACAATTACAGACTCAATCAAAGAAGTTTTTTAGATGTCTACCATTGATTGGTAGCTCCATTATTTCACCATCCAAGTCTCTTAGGAAAAAATGTGTTCCCTAAGCCAATAATCAATGAATTAGGGACCCATCCACAAATCATCAAATTTGATATGTTTGCCTTTCTCCTCATGACTACTATCTTAAAGTAAAACCAGGTCACCTACTTAGAAGGTTCTTGGAGTGACCTTCCTATCAAAGATCCTTTTTAGCTTTTCCTTGAACTTGAGGTGTCTTTCATGAGCTTGTCATCAAATTTCATCAAGCTCAACAATTTGGTTCATCTTGCTTTCATAGTGGTTGATTTGCTCATCATCTTGTAGTTGTTGCATGAGCTGATAGATTAGCAACTCCAAATTCTTATTTAAAACTACTTGAGCGCCATAAACAAGCTCAAAAGGGATTTTTCTTATAGCTCTATTGGGAATTATCTTGTCAACCCACAAATCAAACTTTAGTCATTCACCCCACTTCTTCTTATTGGCTTCTAATGTTTTTTAATGATTTTGATCAAATTCGTGTTACTAGATTTTGCTTACCCATTTTCCTGAGGGTTATAATTAGAATCTTAAGTCAATTCAATCATGTAATCTTTGCATAATTCCAATAAATTTTTAACTTTAAAACACATTCCATTATCAGCAATAAATTTGACAAGCACACCAAATCTACAAATAATCTGATTTATCAAAAAATCTATAACCACCTAGTGTGTAGCCTTCTTTACAAGGACCAACTCAACCCATTTTTTGAAGTAATTAGATGCAAATAGTATCCATCTATGTCCATCACTTGATGAATCAACAATTTCTCTAATGAAATCCATTCCCCATTATTTGAATGGGCCTTCAATCATCACAATCTATAAGGGAAGAGAACCATAAGCTTTCATCTTATCAGCAAAGCATTAACACTTCTCACACTTTCTAACTTTTTGAGCAGCATCCTTGAATAGTGATGGCCACCAATAACTAACTCTCAAAAAAAATTGAGATGTAACCTTAGGTACAAAATGGCCACCACATACTCCACTATGGAAGTCTTCAATCAAGTCAGTAGTTTATTCTTCTAGCATGCATCGTAGGAGAACCCCATCCAGATTTTTCCATGCAAGTCTATTTTCAATCAAGAGGTATTTATGGGAAACAAACTTAAGAGTCCTCCTTTGATTCATATCCATGTTAGGGGGTAATTCAAGTTTTACAAGTAATAGACAATATCCTTATACCATGGAGACATGTGAAATTGACTCAAGGATTCATCAACATTAAAAATAGTAGTGTTTACCTAAATGGCTTGCAAATCGGTCTCAACCATGAGCTTGGATAGACCTATCCCTTGCACTAACTTAGTGGTTTGAATATCCATGTCATAGTCTTGTAATATTTTGATCCACTTGCATCTCTTGCTGGAGATTTTAGTCTAAGTTAAGATGTCCTATACCATGGTATGTGAGACATAAGAAACAATATTTGAACTCAAAATATAAGGTCTGACTACTTTAATATCCTTTAAGAGAGCAAAGACTTATTTTTCCATAATGGTGTAATTCAATTCAGCACCTTGCATAGCTTTTCTAAAGAAATATATTCACTTCTCATGACCATCTTCATTCTTTTGTAATAGGATAGTACCAACAATGTTATATGATGTAAAAGAGAGAATCTAAAATGGCTTAGTGTAATCAAGGCTAGCTAAAATAGGGGAAAACATTAGAGCTCATTTCATGTCATTAAATTCCTGCATGACCTTCTCCTCCCACTTAATGGTATGGTCCTTCTTTAACATGGAAGTAATAGGTAGACTAATCTCTGCAAAGTTAGACACAAACCTCCTTACAAAATTAATTTATCCAAAGAAAGATTGGATTCCTTTCGTGGACTGTGGGATAGGCACTTTTTCAATGGCTTTCACCCTCTTAAGGTTGATCATGACACCATATTTTGACACTATATGCCCCAACAACTTGGCCTTTTATACTTTGAAGTGACATTTCTTTGGATTAATTAAAATGCCAAACTCCCTGCATTTGATCACCAATTTCTCTAGATGCTCCAAATGTTCTTCCCTAGTCTTTGATTACATAATAATATCATCCTAATACATGACTATAAACTTGTTAATCATCATTGTAAAATAAACATCCATAACTTGATGAAATGTTGCACCATCATTCATTAACCTGAAAGGCATCCTCATATATACATGTGTGCCCCAAAACATTATAAATGTGGTCTTGGGTCTCTTGTATTCCTTTACCACAACCTAGTTATATCCTAAAACACTATCTAATGTGGATAAAATCTCTAATCTAGTAACACTTTGCAATAGGTTGTCCATATTGGGTAGGGGATAATTATATTTTAAATAAGCTTTATTTAAATTTAGGAAATTCACACACATGTAGATGTCACCATTTTTAGTTCTCACAAGGACTAAATTTTCAACCCATGATGAATACTTGATGTGCTGAATGATACCACCATCCCTTAGCTTCTTTAAATCATCCCATATTTTAGTGGCCAAGATGGGGTTAATAGGTCTATTTCTTCTGGAAAGGCTTGCTATTAGGCTAAAATGGGATGACATGTTGGAACAATTATTCCTTATACACTTTCAACTTAGAATAAGACCATGCTAAATAATCTTGGTACTTTTTTTGAAGCTACATGTAAACTTTCTTCTTAGTTGCACTTAGTTGAGTACCTAGTCAATCCTTCCTTAGATTTTGATGAGAGCCCAGATTACACTTAGTCACATCTCTTGAAATAAATTGGTCTTGAGTCTTGATTATATCTTCTCCATCAAAAAATTATTCTAAACTTACCAATCCTCTAGGGAGCATGTTTATCTTTACTTGGATAATGTCCTTCTCAAATAAGGTTTCTTTTTTGTCACAAACCTGAACCATGGATTCCAAGTCTATGAGATGATCATAGAACTCATGTTAATAATTTAAGAACCTCTTAATTATTTTATCATTATCAAACACCTACCAATGATGAACATTGTCTGGGATTGATGGCCTAAAAAGTATCTCCACGTGATACTAACAATGAGGGCTTGTGTTTACAATGTCAAATTGAGCACCTAACCCTACAAGTCTGTCAACTTATTCATTGAAACTTCTATCATGATACCAAATATTTAATGCATCAAATAATTCAAACAAATCAAAAATAATATTCTAATATTATTTCAACCTTCCATTTTTGGTGGTGTAAGCATTATAGACTTAGTTTACCACTAGATCAAAATCACCCTTGGCAATCAAGATTTTAAATCCATGTTCATAGGTAATATTTAAACCAAGCAAGAATGCCTCATACTCAATAGTATTATTAGTGCTCTCAAAGGATAGATAAAAAGAGAACCTGAAACACTTACCATTGGGGGCATAAAATACAACCCTTGCTCTATTTCCAAGATTAGAGAAAGACCCATTAAAACACATCTTCCAAAAATCACCTTCATTATTAGGCTCAACATTAAGAATAGTAGGCTATTTATTAGTGTCAACATTCCTAATGAAGTTCCCAAACCCAAAATCTATGTATAATACTTTATTTAAAGCATGTCTTAGATCTTCAATTACATGTATCATCTTTGGCTCTCTTTAAACTTTGACCATCCTACCCTCCAATGGAATGGTGGTGTATGAAAGGTCCATTTATACACTTCTACCCATACTAGCAGCCACATGATAGTAGCATCCTCGACTTAGGTAAGCATTCCACAACTATCACATCTATATTCAAATACTTATATGGATGTACTTCTAATTACACTACAAACCCCTTGACTTGTCTAACTCCTAGAACTTTTCATGAGTCCATGACATAACACTTTCCAAAGGTAGATATAATCTTAACTCTAAGCTCATTCAAGACACCTAGGGTTATTACGATACAATAAGCACGAGAATCAAATGTGCAATTATGGATAATAAGACCATTGATCAATAGGGTTGTATAAAATAGATCCACATTCAACTGAATCTCTACTAATGCAGTACCCAAATAGACTTATGGAGTAAGTTAAACAACCTCTTCAGATTATTCACCACTTTTTGGGGTGTTTGTGGAAAATCAAGTTCATTTGCATCTAACTTCTGACCAACTTCCAAGTATTCAAATGTCCTCTTCCTATGCTCAAGTATTATTAATAATTCAACAAGTGGCATGGTGATTTTTAGTTGGCTCAACACTTGTGCCATATCACATATACTATACTAAGGAAGAGTATTTGAGGGAAGGGTAACACCACCTTAAGTTGGAATATAACCATTTAAGGTCTAAAGTGGAGTAATCTAGGGTCGATTTGCATGCTTAGTAGTAGCCTTTAAAGGTGGGTTTTATTTATCATCATTCACACCCTTAGGAATACTAGATAGCAAAGGTAATTTATATTTAGCAGGAGCACTTCTAGGATTAACTTTTTTAATTGCATCTCCTACCTTTAGAATTACAAGGGTATTGTCTTGATGAGTAGCAATTAGTTCCCTATTTCTCAATTAGCCATCCTTCTCTTAGGTAACTATTGCATTAATTAGCAATTCCCTATCTTTAACTGATGGAATTCCCCCATCATAATTTTTAATCATCATTGATCTTAAAAATTCAAAATCATGAATAGTTAATTCATATGCATGTGCCATATTAACCTCACAATAAAATTCATGAGTTGGGACACATACCTTTTATACCACATTCCAAAATTGATCAATAGTAATGACACTCATCAATTATATGGAGGAAGATATCTTACTTTGGGGACTTTTATAATTGAACATCATAATCTCATCACCAAATGATGAAGACTCGGGCTTATCTACATCTAAATCAATTAGTTTAGCTATATCACATGAAGGATGTGGAAGGAAGTACTTGTCACACCAATCAACATCAATGTCACAACCCACCTAATTCACCTTCATGTTTAATATATCAGGTACTTCTTTCACATACCATTTATTTTGATGTCTATGTATTATTTCATCATGTGCAAGCCTCTTCCCTCTATTATTTTCTTAATTATTGAATGCAGGTCCCCTTTATGCTTGATTTAGATTTGAAACCCTCTCATGACTAGGAGACACATGAGGAACCCCCTTATTAGCCCTGTCAAGCTTGTATGACATCTCTTTGATAGTAGAGGCCAGAGTCTTAACTATGTCCTCAAGATTGGAATTCTTAGTGAACTATGTTTTTTTGGATTGACCAACTTCACATCAGCTCATTTATTCATGGGCTTTCCCACAGCCTTTATGTTGTTCTCAATTTGGATGGCCTTATGAAATACCAACTGTAGGTTCGTGGGAGCCTTGTCTTGCAAGTAATACAAATTATTCTTATCAAGGACATCATATTATTTTATCAAGCATGTTTTATCACTAGGTCGTATGCTTTCCATCAAATTCATCATATATTTGTTGAACCATGTGTTGAAGTCTTGCATGCACTCATTGGGGTTCTTTTGTATTTTTTCAAACTCATCCAAAAGAAACTTGGATCAACTCTTTCACCATAGTAAATTTTTAAAACATTCATCATTTCTTCCCATTAATAAATGAATTTAGGGGGGAGAGAATTGAACCAATCTTATGCATCTTCTCTAGCATGTGCATAAATAATATAATTCACACATCTTCATGCTCAAACTCATAATGTTTAATGATATTTTGAAAATCCCTCAAGTGTTGATCATCTTTTACTACATTATTCCCCTAAAATTTTGGAAGACATTTCCTTACTTCATTTGTTACTTCATTAGTATAACCTTCCATGTCATCAAAATTAATATGCCTAAATCTAGGAACATAAAATGTAGGATGTTCATTCTCATCTGGGTCACTATGCCTCATGTTCACTTGGAGATTCAAGAACAACTGGAAAAGGGATGTGAGATGGTGAATGAGGTGGACTTTATGGATCAATATTAGGAGGTTATTTAGTTGGTTGATAAGGAGCTGGATAATAATTAAGACTATAAGTTTTAGAGTGACTAAAATAGCTATGAAAGTCCTCAACAATGGGGAGTTCAACAAAATTCTCAAAATTATCAGAATCTTGGAATTTAGGACACTATTTAGTAGCTAAAATTTGCCCTTCAATATGCCTCCAAACTTGTCTCCCTCTTCTTTGATAAATACTTAGGATTGAGACAAGCTACTTGGCTAGGTGACCCTTTAAGGATGATCTCAATCCTTCCAAATTTACCAACAAGAAAATACTCAAAGCTAAAAGTTAACATAGGTATTCAAACTAAGCACTAATCTTTCTTGAAACCAAATGATAAAATTGGACTCATCACTAGAATCAAAATTATATAATATAATAGTTAACAAACTGATTGTGATATATGTTGAAAACATACTTGAGTTATCTACAAGAGTCCTCTAGCAACATGAGTAACCAAGACTTAAATTTAGTCCTCAATAATGGTTCCAGGATATTTTTGGTTCCTATTTGTACACCTCTTTTTCTTGGACTTTGCATACTTGAATAAAATGGTAAACAAAGATGAAAAACCCACAAGTATATCATTATATTTGGGGAAGGGTTTGGTATCTAAAATGGATTGAATATATAAAATGATTGAGAGGCACCAAAAAAGAGTATAGTCAGCTCAATGTTACTTTTGGCTCTATCTAAACTAGAGTGAGAGGACTTAAGGGGTAGCTTACTCACATGGAGAGATTATTCAATTCAAATTCAATGGGGATTATTGACACAGTGGAACACAAATCTGACTAGAACACAACCAAACTTGCTTACTCCACCAAAAAAGGGTTACCACATAGAATGAGCAAATTATCTAGGCCAAACACAAGCTACTAAAGATAGAAATGAAAGTGATTGAAACCTTCATTCTAAATAATTTTAAACAACAAGGAGATGAATAAAAGATTTTAATGCTAGTCTTTAAAACACAAAATGTAAACACATGTTAGGTATGTAAGATTTTATGCATCTATAGACAAATAACACAAATGATATGACATAAGGGTGTGTTATTTACAAGGTAGGAAAAGATAGGATAGTTAGGTAATTATAAGAAACGGTGTGGTGTGATGGTGGTTTTCAAATACCATGGTATATTATAGTATTCATGACTTTATTTTTTGGAAAGATGTAGAAAAAACTTAAATGCAAGCTAGTGGGAACTACCAGGAGAAATTTGCATTCAATGGTGCCATTGAAATACAAATACTCATATGATTCTAAAACCCTAGAAACATACACTAAAACTATAATCTCACACACTCTTTCCCATTGAATCCATAAACCTAGGGTGCCCTAACAAGTTATTTAATGAAATATTTTAAAATAATGAAGAAGGAGTTTTATAATTTAGATATATGCTTAAAATTACAACCATTAGTAATCATGGAGCTAAATATCTAGTCAATAATATTTTCAAAAAACATTACTACACTTTATCAAGAGGAAATAGTAAGAACCATAAATATTTTCCATTAACTTTGCAAGAAATATTACATATATCAATTTTTCAAAATGTTTCCATGGGGACAAGCATGGTGAGTTTCCTCTTTTGACAATGGACACATAAAATTGCTCTCAAATATTTTTAATGGCTATACACTTGTAACCACCTTAGTAAAGGAGACAAGATCTCCACATAATAGTTGGTCCTAATTTTTTTTGTAAAACTTAGACTTAGAGAAAATGAACAACCAATAACTACTAAATAAAACACAAGCCTTCTATTTATAGATTTTTTACCCTCTTCAAATATAGGACTATGTGTTTCAATTTGTAAAATTGTGAGGAAACCCTCTAAATTCTTTCAAGATGCTCCCAGTTGGAAAATATTCCTTGACATGCCTAAAATATTCATCCATTTGTAAGAAAAATCATTACTCCAACTGCCTCTATAAAGAATGATGAATATTTACAACAAAACCTTCTATTTCATGACTAGAGATGCCCTTTTACATGATCTGAAAGGTTAAATTTTGAAGTGGATTCTAAACAAACTTTGTCCTCATGTGCAACTACCTAGATATGCCTTTAACTATTTTCTTACACAACTAGAACCTCTTGGATAACTTCCCTTCCTCTTATGCATGCCATGAAACAATCTACTCTTTCAATGATGGTTGCATTGGAATACTTAAGATGTGGTAGAGGTAGATAATGATTCATGACCATAATTGAAAACATACTCTAGAATGGCCCATAGACACTCTTTTATGCTGTGATTTTTTCACATATATGAAGGAACCATCAATTTTAGCTCCTTTCCAAAGTTTACGTGGCACTCCACTTAATATCTAACTAGGTACTTATGGGGCTTAAAATGGACTAATCCACTTAACTAGCTTAATCTAAACACATGTCATGTTCTCATGTCATTTTATATTTTTATCGTATATGCACCAACGATCCCTTTTTTTAGAGTTCTTATCCCTAACCCTTACCATGGATCATCAATATAGATCCATCCAATCAAATGTTATTGGTCAATGTTTACACCTACCATCTGAGATCATGCCATTTAGTAACTTTTTTGGCTTCCTACACTCTACATAGTCAGTCTCTATAAGGCTAGCATTCTCTTACCACATGACAATCATGCATTCATCTTGGGCTTTGTTTAAAAAGTCCACATCAATTTTGCACCACCATATCTTGTTTGGGCAAGTGTATGTGCTCCATTAGATCATGATATGAGTACTTTAGTGTGATTGGTTCCCTTTGTAGTTAGTGTTTTTTAAATGGATCTTGTACCATTATATCTTATTTCATCCAGATGAATGTACATCAAATCTCAATCTAAAGGGTGGACCACCATTGGCTACTCACTGTTCTATCTAACATAGTTATGATGAATTCCATCTCCATATTCTCTTCAAGCTCCATTTAAACCTTAATTTGATATACCCCATCAATTGGAAAGTGTACACTTAGCTACATATCATCGATTTATGGGAACATGCTTGAGCTTTAACTATGCACCATGAGCTCAACACTTATCAATTATGTGTTTACTTTGAGTTCTATTAAAAATTACACCCTTGTCTCATGTTGTTGATCTTATTTACATGGATCAAACACTAACATTTGATCTATATTTATCTCATCATGGTCATGACATATGTCATTATCGCGTTTGACCCAAACCCTATGAAAAGTTACATCTTATTCATGTCATCAACCTTCTAGATGAACGATCGATCATGAATAATTAATTTTCTTGGCCATTTTCTAAGAGTTCAACACTTGTCCTCTTCACATTCCTTTGGAGGTTCTTTGACTTGTTGACCCTTGCTTACCATTGGATCATCAAGCAGCCCACTGAGATGATGATACTTATCACTCTCATGGGGATTTCGGAACTTTTAACATTTCAACATTACTCATGCACCATTAGATCATCTTCACCTTGGTGAACATGCATCATTGTCTTGTGATCTATAAGGTTAGTTGTGATTGGCTCAATATTATCACAAAAATGATTAAGTCAAAATTTGGGGAGTAAAGAACTTAATACAAATACTTAGCCTAAGCTTGTTGGGTGCATAAATAAATATGAGATAGGATTTAGGATAGGACTTTGAACTCAATTTTAAAAAAAGGGACCAAGCATTATTTAGACCATGTTAATAGATAAAAAGGGACCAAGGGCCATGGGAAATAAAAAGGGACCAAACATGAATTTTATATTAAGGTGTGGTCATGTAAATAAACATGACCAAACCTTAGTATAAAATTTAAAATAAGTCCATGGCATATTAAAATCATTCCTGCTTAAATTACTCCTGTTAATTTGAATTTAAATCAAAGGGCTTAAGCCAGGAAATTAGAACAAGGGTCTTAAGGTGCTCAAACCTGAATTCAACTCAGCTTTTGATAGACCAAAGGTTAGTAAAGACCAAATTAGTAGGATACTTGACCTATGATGAACACTTGAAATAGGAAGTGGGATAAAAAAATTAGTCATCTATGCTTAACAAGGGCTCAACTTCTTTAGTGCAATTTTTAGCATTAATAGTTTCATTTGGTATCAAAGTGGTTTTCTACTCAAGGGAAGTTTGGGAATGAGTTATCTTATAATTTTCTAATCTACTGAGTGATCACTTGTAATTATCAAGATGGTTAGAATACATTCAAAGAGAGGAAACATCCATGGTAGTTGTTTCAATGTCAACCCAACTAAGGATAGATCTAGAGGATGAGGAAGGGGTCATCATGATCATATCCCAATTCGTAACCAAGAAGAGATTCTTATGAATAATTTTGATAGTAATATCAAGGTACCCAATGCTAAAGCAATCAGTGGGAATCCAACTGAAAAGCATGAGGAGATCCTTAGTGAAATATTGACATCCCTTAATACCTTACAAGGAAAGATTGATAACCAAGAGCAAAGATTGAACAATATTTAAGGGTTATCACAAGAAGAAGTACCTAGAATGGAAATGGGGTAGGTAGAAGGCCTTATGATTCAAGAACTACATTTGACCACTATTGACCAAATTGTAAAAGAGCTAAATAAGCTTCCATGAACTACCTTTTTGGGTAAGGAATTGGGTGATGCAGCTGATGCATAGCTAGTGCACTTTTATAAATACTTCAATTTTCATAATATACCATCGAATGTGAAAGTTAGGGTGACAACCTACTAGCTAGTTGGACCTACATCTTTATGGTGGAATCACATTTGTGTTATTGAAGGATATCAACCTTTGAACCTATCTTGGTCTATTTTTGAGACTCAATTTCATAACAAATACCTAAATGAAAACTATAATGAGCTAAAAATCATTGATTTTTAGCTTCTAAAGTAAGAAAA
This sequence comes from Torreya grandis, assembly GCA_037957365.1. Classification (NCBI taxonomy): domain Eukaryota; kingdom Viridiplantae; phylum Streptophyta; class Pinopsida; order Cupressales; family Taxaceae; genus Torreya; species Torreya grandis. The sequence continues at coordinate 3,378,655 of JARHVA010001380.1, read as the reverse complement.
CATGGCTATCACTGAGTATAAGAATAAGTTTCTAAATTTGTTGTATCATGTGAATTATATGCATGATGAAGAAACAAAGATTACTAAGTTCAAACTTGAGCTCAAGAAAATATTGATGCATGATGTTAATATGATAAACCCAAGGACATTGGATACAACAATTGAATCATCCTATAGGGTTGAGAAAAAATAAAAGTCTCACCAAAAAGCAAGATAAGAGTTTGAGTCAAATAGGTAGTAGTCTAAATCAAATAAATTTTCTCCTTTGAATAAGAATTTTTGAAAATTAGATTAGAACAATATATTTTCAAGAGCTAATAAAAATTTCAACAATTTTTCTAATCAAAATAGGAATTTCAAGTCCCATGGATCCTCTAAATCTAGTTTTTACAAGAAGGAACAACATCAAAATAACCAATGTGGACCTACCATGGGTGCTAATACTATTCTGGTGGCACCTTCTAGACCTCTTATTTGTTGGGAATGTGGTGACAACCACTAAAAAAGAATTGTTCTAAGCTGAAATCAATCCAAGCAGTGAATCATAAGGTTTATGTTGTTGCTGATAATCATAATGCTAATTTATAGGCCACTCCAATTGAAACCTGAGGTATAATTAATGGTTTTCCCTTGACTATCTTGATTGATTCAAGTGAATCAAATTGTTTTATTTCTCCTTTTTTTGCAAGGCAATGTAATATTAAACCCATATTAATAAGAGAAGGTTGGGAAGTTGAGTTTGTTATTGATAAGAAAGTGCCTATTCTTGAGTGTTTGGAGCAAGCAGAACTAGATCTTGATGTTTTTAAGACCAAGGTGAATCTTTTTCTCACACCTTTAGGGTCTTATGGTCTCATCCTTGGGATGGATTGGTTGCATGAACATAAATCCATGCTTTATTATGTGGATAATAGAGTGTAATACACCAATGACCTTGGTCAAAATATGGAATTGCAAGGCATGTAAGGGTTCACAAGATGTAAAATACTCTTAGCCTTATAGCTAAAAAAATTGTTAGGAAGGGTTGTGAGCTTTATGCAATCCAAATACAAGAATTACCTAAGGGAAAGGAGTTGGTCCATGCATATTTTCCTATTTTAAGGGAGTTTATGGATGTCTTTCCTGAGAAGTTACTCATTTTTTCCCCTAAGTGGGAGTTTGATTTTTCCATTGATATCATACCTAGATCTTCCCCTACTTCTAAAGCACCTTACTACATGAATGTGGCTAATCTACAAGAGTTAAAAGTTTAGTTGTAAGAACTTTTGGACAGTGGAAGCATCCAACCAAGTGTGTCTCTTTGGGGTGCTTTGGTGGTCTTTGTCAAGAACAAGGATAGTACATTGAGGCTTTGCATTGATTATTGCATGCTAAATAAGGTAACAATCAAAAACCATTATCCTTTGCCTAGAATTGATTATTTTTTTGATCAAATGAAGGGTGATGCAGTCTTCTTTAAGATTAATTTGAGATCAAGGTATCATCAATTGAGAATCAAGGAAGAGCACATTCATAAAACAACTTTTATAACTTGATATAGACACTACAAGTTCATGGTTTTGCTTTTTGACTCAACTAATGAACTTGCAGCTTTTATGAATCTTATGAACAATGTATTTACAAACTTTTTCAATAAGTTTTTGCTAGTTTTTATTACTGACATTCTCATTTATTATAAAAATGAGGCTGAGCATTATCAACACCTTTGTTTAGTCTTATAGAGACTAAGACAACATAAGTTGTATGGGAAACTCTCCAAATGTGCATTCTATGAATCTAAAATTCATTATTTAGGACACATTATTTCTAAATAAGGAATTATTATTGACCCCATAAAGGTTAAATCTATTTAATATTAGCCTACTACTACCACTATGCATAAAGTATGTGGCTTCATGGGGTTGGCTGGTTATTACCAACATTTTGTTGAAAACATTTCTAGTGTGGCCTATCCCATTATCTCCTTGAAACACAAAGGCAAGAAATTTGTGTAGACCCTTCAGTGTGAGGAAGCATTTAATAAGCTAAAAGTGTTGCTTACAGCAACACATATTCTTATCATATTGGACCTAAATGATAACTTTGAATTTTTGGTTGATGCTTTTAAGGAAGGTTATGGAGGCATCTTAACCTAAGATGACCAAGTTGTGGCTTACGAGTCATGAAAATTGAAAGATCATGAAAAGAGTTGTCCTATGCATAAGATGGAGCTTGTTTCCATTGTTCATGCACTCAAACAATGGAAACATTTGCTATCAAAAAATCCTTTCAAGGTGAAATATAATCAGCATAGTCTTGAGTATTTATTTTCTCAAGAAGATTTAAATGCATGTCAGTGCAAGTGGCTGAAATTTTTAAGCAATTTTGACATGAAATATCAAATGTCAAGGGTAAAGAGAATCATGTGACTAATGCACTTAGTAGATGCGCATACCTTCCTACCTTATCAGTGTTACAAGAATATTTTATAAGTCTTTTTTTAGAACAATAGCTTGTTGATGTATTATACAATGATGTAAGAGCAGGTTTGGCTAATGATATTATATCAAAGAGATTTATTGAAATTTTTGATGCAACAAATGGCCTTATAAGGCATAAAGATAGAATTTATGTACCTATTTTGGGTGACTTGAGAAATTATGTTCTTAAATAAGTGCATATAACACCTTATTATGCTCATCTAGGGGTTACAAAGATGATGCATGCGCTAAAAAATCTCTATTTGTGTCTTGGAATGAAGCATGATTTCATTGAATTTATAGCAAAATGCTTGGAATTCTAGTGGGTCAAAGCTAAGCATTGTCATTCAGGAGGGATGTTATACCCTCAAGATATTCCAAGAGATAAGTGGTTTTTAGCCTCACATTATTTTATTTTGGGGCTACCAAAATCATGCAGAATGCATGATATAATACTTATTGTGACTGATAAAGCCACCAAAATTGGCCACTTTATTACTTGAAACTTAATTTATGACAGTTTCATGTTTACAAAAAAAATAATGGAGTTGGCTAGACTTAATGGCATACCTAAATTTATCATATCATATCATGATAAGTTCTTTACTTCAAGGTTATGGCATACATCAACTACAGCCTTTAGAACAAGGTTGAATTTTAGTTCCTCTTATCATCTAAAAATGGATGGGCAAATAGAAAGGCTCAACCTAGTGGCTTAAGATATGTTATTCATATATGTAATATATTAACAAACTAGATGGGAATACTACCTCAATATAGTTTAATTTGCATCTAATAACTCTTACCATTCTACTATAAAGATGGCTCCATTTGAAGCTCTCTATAGGTGTAAATGCAGAACTATCATTAGCTGGGATAACTTGGAAAATAGAGTTATTTTTGGACTTGATTTTCTATTTGAATATAATATGTATATGTAATTAATAAGGTATAATTTAAAAATAGATTCTGATAGGGAAAAGAGCTATGCAGATCAAAAGATAACCCCACGTGTTAGTGCCCAAAATTTCACTGAAGCAATTGGGCCCTTATCAATTGAAAGTGCCTAAGTCAAGCCTGAGCCAAGTATAAATGTCTAAGTCATTAGCCCAATTATTATTTCAAAGTGTTCTTTTGAAAGGTCAAGTTCATGTTAAATCAACTAGGTGATTTAACTTGGTCTTTACTTAGTGTATTTCCTTCAGGCATTTTCCATTGGGTATTTCCTTATGATAATTTGGTCTATACTTGGTACAAGGTCCTTAGAGTCTTTTGCAAAAAGTGTTATCATAAATTATCCAAAGTCCATATTCTTTCAGGTTTTTTTTTCACACAAAATCCTGAAGGACTTTTTTCCTTCATGCATTTTGTCTACATAAAAATCCCAAAGGTCTATTTCCATTAGTTTGGGTAAATTATAAGGACTTATTTATTTCAACCAATATGTTTACAAAAATTCAAAAGGATTGTTCCTTCAAGCATTTTATCCACACAAAAAATTTGAAGGATTATTCATTTGGGCATTTTGTCTACATAAAAAGTTTGAAAGGCTAATTCTTTTGGGTATTTTATCCACACAAAAATCCCAAAGGGTGATTTTGCCTTTGAAAAATCCTTGAAGGATTAATTAGTTTGAGCATTTTTCCATTTCAAAATTCTTTAAGGGCACCATCAAAAAGTCTGAAAGGCACTTTCAAGAGATATAAAATGACCATTCTAAAAGGTTGAAGGGAAATTTTGTAAGGTAGGTGCCCTTGACAAAACTTTCGAAGGGTATGCACAAAGGGCCTAAAAGGCACTTTCAAAAAGCTTGAAGGTTACATTTGGCAAAGTTATTGTGGATCAAAAGTCCTATTTCTGTCAACCATTTTGCTTGTGCAAAAATTTTGAAAGAATTGCATTTCTTCAAAGAAAGTATAAAGTCAAATTTTTTCAGAATATGTAGGGCTTATTTTTTCAGGGAAATTATTTTGAACATTTTATCTGAGACAATTATCTTGACATACAAAATTTCTAAAATAATGATCAATTCTTCATAGATGTTGTTGCAGGAAAAATGCCCAAACTAATTCTCTTAAAGACAAAGATGTTACAGGCCACAAAATTTGAAGACCAAATTAGTATGGAGAAATTGCCTAGAACAAAAATCCTTGATCCAAAAAGGCCAGATGAAGACAAAGTCTCGATGAGTAATATCTTAATGAAATTTTTGAGTTTGCATAGGTGATGGTCTTATGGACATCTTTTGATAGGCACGCAGATGTCAAATTTAAGCTATAGGGACTATCCATTAAGATTCAAATGATCTAAGATAGTCACATGAGTGTCAATTTTAGGCCTTGTGAAATAGTTGTTTGAGTTCAAATGGAGGCAAATTCAATGATGTACATTTGATCAAATTAAAATATATTAACAGTGTGAGGGAATAATTGAAAGTTCAATACATGGTCAAAAGCTAAATATCAAGCACATTTTTAGAGATCACAATACACATTCAAGTGTACACAATCTGATCTATGGCATGTATTAAGTCAAAAAATTTAAATAAAACCCAGAATGAACATAGGACCTCCACTTGGTAAGAGCATGTTAGCTTGATAGGATTGATATAATAAGATATAGAGAACCTATGGAGCTACCAAGTGGCACCATTTTTGTACAAGACCTATAGATAAGTAATTACCAATCATGCCCCACCCCTCAGATCATGATTCGATTGAGTGCATTTGCTCATCCCAACGAGATCTAATGGTGTATAGATAATGTTAAAATTTTAAGGACCCTATGAGAAAATTAAAAAATGACAAGTGGCACAATTGTGTGCCACAAATTAAAATCCATGTATCTCATGAAAGATATATGGCACATGTTTGATCAGGAAAGGATGATCTAATTATGCAAACTGAGTTGGAGTTTCCAAAGGCCTAAGATTACATGAAGCAGTGACAAGTGTCCATATTATATCTAATCAATCAATTTAATCACTCTTAGGCCCTATGAATGCCCAATTGGATCTAATGTGGTATGCCAAATATTGCTTGAGCTTTTCGATTATAATCATCACAAGGTAATGGGCTTTCCTTAGCATACAAAAAGAAGATAATTTATGTCCAAAAGTTTCCATGATTCACAATTGATCAACATAAAAGAATTTATAGATAGTTGCACATGAGGACAAAGTTTGTTTGGCTCTTCAAATGATTTTTCCCCTCTAGCTGTGCAAGTGAGCGGTCAAGAACATCTCTAGGTGGTTGCATATGATGATAAATAGTTATTCGGGCCTCCACTATGAAGTTCACCATCCAGATCATGAATTCACTAGCATCTTCAATCAAAAATATCAAATGTTTGTTATAAATCTTCATCATTCCTTGCAATGGTAGTTAAAATAATGATTATTTTCTTAAAAGTGGATGAGGTTCTCAGGCATAGAAAAGACCATATTGTAGCTATAATTATCTTGGTAGACTTGAAGCCTTGTTCTATAATTTTTCAAATTATGACCCACTATTCCAGAATCAAGAAGGGTAAAAAAATTATAAATAGAAGGTTTGTCTTCTATTCGAGAGGTTGGTTGGCCACTATGGCATTCATAATGTTTGTTTTTGTCTTCCTTAGTATAAGCTATTCCACATTTTGGGATCACCTATGTGTGCATTTTATCTCTCTTATTAAGGTTGTTGTAGATGTATAGCCATTAACAACATCTAAGAGCATCTCTATATGTCTTCCATGTCCAATATGGATCAAATCCACCATACTTATCCCCATGGAAGCATTTTGAAACAATGATGTGTGTAATATTTTCTTACAAATTTAATGAAAGTGTTTATAGTTCTCTTTTATTTTCTATTGATGAAGTGCAATAATATTTCTTGTAAATGATGTTGATAGGATATCTTATTATATGCTCATTACTGAGTGTCATATTGGGTTTATATTTAGATTATAAATCCCTTTTTGTATTGTATTTGGTAATATGTTGTTGAATAACTTGTTAGTGCACCCTAGGTTTATGGATTTGACAAGAAAAATTAGGTGAGATTCTAATTTCTTTGTATGTTCTAGGATTTCAAGGATCATTGGGTATTTGCATTTCATTAACACCAATAAGTACAAATAACTCATGATAGTTCCAATAGATTACATTTAAGTTTTATGCATCTTTGCCATAGATGATGTCATGAATGTTGAAAGAATCCCTATTGATTGAAGACCTCCATCACATCACCCTCCATTTTTTATAACTATCAACTTGCCCTACCCTATCTTACCCTGCAAATAATATGCACCCTGCATATCTTAAGTGTTATTTTCTTGTAGATGAACAAAAATTACATACTTAACATGTGTCTGCATCTTGTGCTTTAAATACTAACATTGTAACCTTCAACCCCTATGTTTTTGAATGTTCTTTTGAATGAAGGTTGAAATCACATTCAAATCTATCTTTAGTAGCTTGTGTCTAGCCTAGAACATTTGCTCATTCCATGTGATAACCCTTCCTAAATGGACTGAGCGAGTTTGGTTGTGTTCTAGTCAGATTTATGTCTCTCTATGCCAATAATCCCCATGGAGGTCAAATTAAAAAATCTCTCCATGTGAGCAACCTACCCTATAGGTCCTCTCACCTTACTTCAAGTAGAACTAGAAGTAGTAGGGAGCTAACCATGCCCTTTGTAGGTGCATTTCAATTATTTTATGCATCTGGTCTATTTTATATGATAAACCCTTCCTCGAATACAATGGAATTATAATAAGTTTCTCATATTTAATAGCCATATTATCCAAGTGTGCAAGACTAAATGATAGAGGTGTATAACTGGGAACCAACTCTTTCTAGCACTATTATTGGGGACATTTCTTGTCACTCGTGTTGTTTGAGACTCTTGCAGAGAACTAGATCCATAAGTATTTCATCTTGTGAAGTTCTCTGTTGTTACTACACTAATTTGAATATCTTGGTTGTCAACATCATAATACTCCATTGGTGATGTGTCAGGAAGTTTTGAGGCTTAATAATTGACTTTTGTTGTGTTTATTGTAAAGATCTATTAATGTTGCATTTTGGAAGGTGCATTTTTATATTTTGAACATTATTATAAAAAAATTAGTGTCTTTGTACTATTATCTCATCATTAAGTTTAGCAAAGTTTATTTTCAGCATGTATCATAATAGTTTTTTAACTATTATATTCTAGAATTGTGATTCAAGTGGTGACTCTGATTTTTATCATTTGGTTTCAAGGAAGATTAGTGCCTAGTTTGAATATTTTCATTAACCTTCAGCTTTGAGTATTTTTCTTATTTGTAAAGCTAGAAGGATTAAGATCATCCTTCAAAGGTGACTAATTAGAACCTTGTCTCATTGTTATGTTTGTATCAAAGATGAAGGAGACAAGTTTGGAGGCTAAAATGGAAGTGCCTAATCTATTAAATACCAAAGTAAATGCTATGGATTTTGATTTTAACATTGACTAGTGTGACAAGTGATTCCTCTCACATCCTCCATGTGATATTGTTGAACAAATTGATGAATATTTAGATGAACTTGAGTATGTGGCAGCCGAATATGATATTTTTATGTTCGATTGTTAAGACTCCCCATGTAAGTTTTATGCCTCTATGGAAATGATGTTTATTACTACTATTGATCATTTTGGAATGTGGTCAAAAAAGTCTTGACATATGAATCTAAGTATAACGATAGCATGACACAAACACACAAGTTACCCAATCATGATAAAATTGAAGATTTAGAGTGTGCTTTTAAAGAAGTGTTAGACATGGATGTAGAACTGGGTGACTTCATTGGGAGTTTAGACATTATTGAGCAACCAATTGTTCTTGAGATTGGGTTTGACAATGGAGGTGTTATTTGGAAAATGTCATTTGATGAAGATGGGGTTATTTTTTACGCCCCTAAGGATGAATTCTTTTTGTTTTCTTTCAAGTAATATTTTGAGTACACAAATGACATTGTTGATCCTGATGCACTCTTACTTGGTACACATTTGATTATATCCAAGAAGTAAGTTTTATTAAATCTATTAAAAAGGTACCAAGATATTTTTGTGTGGTCTTATCCAAATTTGAGATCATGTAAAGAGGATTTGCTTCAATGTGTCATCTTATTATAGCCTAGCAGTAGGAACTTCAGGCATGTGCCAATATTGTTTTACTTAATCTTGATCACCAAGATGCTATAAAATTTTAAGGGATTAAGGGATGATAGAATTATAGAGCTATCAATTAATGGCTGACATCTAAAACACTTCCACAACTAAGTTTTGACAATATACATATTGTATAGTGTTTTTTTATTTGTCTTTCTATTGTATTGTTGCCCCTCTACTTTGAGCCTTGTTTATACAGTATCCCTTTAATTTTTTTTATTGTATGTTCATTTATAGATCCTCCTGATCTTATTTTATTAATTATACCTTATTTTGTTGAGCATTTATGAGTGTTTACTAAAACTTGCCAAGTCTTGACTCTGTGACCGAATGGATTGGCCCCTGGTCTTATGTTTTGGGTTTCTTTGCAAACCTATGAGGGGTATGCATCGCCGGATGAGAGATAGTATTAGTTCCCAAAATAACACTAAAGCAATTAGGCCCTTGTCAAGTAAAAGTGCCTAAGTTGATCCTGAGCTGAGTATTAATGTCTAAGTGATTAGCCCAATTACTATTTCAAAGTGTTCTTTTGAAAGGTCAATTTCATGTTGAATTAGTTAGGTGATTTAACTTGGTCTTTACTTAGTGTATTTCCTTCGAGAATTTTGCATTAGGGATTTCCTAATGATAATCTAGGTTTTACTTGGTACAATGTCCTTAGAGTATTTCAAAAAAAGTGTTCATATAAATTGTCCAAAGGCCATATTCTTTCAGGGTTTTTGTCTGCACAAAAGCCTGAAGGGATTTTTCCTTTGAGCATTTTATTCATACAAAAATATTAAAGGGATATTTCCATTATTTTAGGTAAATTTAAAGGAAATATTTATTTTGACTAAAGTATTTACAAAAATTTTGAAGGATTATTCCTTCAGGCATTTTGTCTATATAAAATGTTTGAAGGATTATTCCTTCGGGCATTTTGTCTATACAAAAAGTTTAAAGGGCTAATTTATTCAGGCATTTTGTTTCTACAAAAATATTGAAGGGTGATTTTTCCTTTGCAAAATCCCAAAAGGATCAACTCTTTTAGGCATTTTGTTCTTGCAAAATTCCTGAAGGGCACATTTAAAAAGTCTGAAAGGAACTTTCAAGAGATCTAAAAGGACCATTATGAAAGACTGAAGGGAAATTTTGTAGGGCAGGTGTCCTTGACAAAACTTCAAAAGGGTATGCACAAATGGCCCAAAAGGTACATTCAAAATTTTTGAAGGTTACTTTCATCAAAGCTACTATGAATCAAAATTCCTATTTTTGTTAGACATTTTGCCTATGTAAAAAGTCTGTAAGAATTGGATTTCTTTGGGGAAAGTGTAAAGTCAGATTTATTCAAAATATGTAGGGCTCATTTGTTTTAGGGAAATTATTTCAGACATTTTATCTGAGACAATTGTCTTAACATGCAAAATGTCTAAAATAATGTTCAATGCTTCAGAGATGTTGTAAGAGAAATGCCCGAAACGATTCTCTTGAAGATCAGGGTGATACAAGACACAAAAGACAAAGACCAAATTATTGTGATTAGATTTCCCATAATAGAAATTCTTGATCCAAAAAGGCCACATGAAGAAAAAGTCTTGATGAGTAAAGTCTTGATGAAATTTTCAAGTTTGCATAGGTAACGCTCTCATGGATGTCTTTTAACATACATGCAGACATCAAATTTAAGCTACAAAGACTAGTTGTTGGGATTCAAATGATCCAAGATAATCATGGGATCATCAATTTTAGGCCCCATGAAATAGTCATTTGTGTTCAAATAGAGAAAAAATTATGTTTGACTAGATGAAAATATCTAATGGTGTGAGGGCATAGTTAAAAGGTCAATACATGTTCATAGGTTAAAGATCGAGCACATTCCTAGATATTGATGGTATGCATTCAAGTGTACGCAATCCACTCTATGACACGTATTAAGTCAAGACTTTTCAATAAAGCCTAAAATGAATGTAGGACCACCACTTAGTAAGAGCACATTACCCTGATAGAATTGATAGAGTAGGATGCAAATATCTCATAGATCTTCCAAGTGGTTCCATTTTGGTAAAAGACCTATAACAAGAAATATCCAATCACACCCCACCCCTCAGATCATGATCTGATAGATCATGTTTTCTCATTCCATCTAAATTTCATAGTTTGTAGCCAGTGTTGAAAATTAAGGGACCTTGTAAGCAAATGTAGAAATGACAAGTGGCACAGCTATGGGCCACAAATCAAAATTTGTGCATCATACAAGATCTATGGCTCACATTTACTCAGGTAAGGATGATCAAATGATGCAAGTTGAGGTGGACTTTTCAAATGGATTGGATTGCATGAGGAAGTGACAAGTGTCGAGATTAGAGCCAATCAATAAACTTAGTCACTCTTAGGTCCCATGAATTCCCATTTGGATCCGATGTTGCATTCCAAATATCACTAGAGCTTTTTGATTGTAATCATCACAAGGTGATGGGATTTCCTTGACATATACAAAGAAGAGAATTTCTATCTAGAAGTATCCATGATTCGTAACTAAACAATATGAGAGAATTTATAGATAGTTTCACATGAGGACATTATTTTTTCGGCTCTTTAAATGATTTTCTCCCTCTACCTGTGTACGTGAGCAGTCGAGAACATCCATAGGTAGTGGCATATGATGACAAATAGTTATTTGGGCCTCCACTATGAAGTTTACCATCTAGATCATGAATTCACTAGCATCTTCAATCAAAAAGATCAAAGGTTTTTGTAAATATTCATCATTCCTTGTAAAATAAGTTGCAACAATGATTCTTTTCTTACAAGTAGATGAGGATCTCAAGCATAGTAAAGGGCATATTCTAGCTAGAAGTATCTTGGTGGACTTGAAGGCTTGTTCTATAATTTTTCTAATTGTGACCCACAATTCTAGAATTGAGAAGGGTAAAAAATGTATAAATAGAATTCTTATCTTCTATTCAAGAGGTTAGTTGGCCATTGTGTCGATCATTGTGTTATTTTATGTCTTCCTTAGTATAGGTTCTTCCATATTCTAGGAGCACTGTTGTGTGCATTTTATCTCTCTTGCTAAGGTGGTTATAGTTGTATATCCATTAACAATCTCTAATATCATCTTTATATGTCTCCCCTATCCAACATGAAGCAAATCCACCATGCTTGTCTCCATGGTAGTATTTTGAAACACTGATGTGTGTAATATTTTCTTGCAAAGTTAATTAAAGTGCTTATGGTTTTTTAATATTTTATGTTGATGAAGTGTAGTAATATGTCTTACAAATGTTGTTGATAGGATATTTTATTCTATGCTCATTACTGATTGTAATCTTGGTTTCAAATTTAGATTATAAATCCCTTTCAGCATTGTATTTGGGAATATATTGTTGAATAACTTGTTAGGGAACCCTAGGTTTATGTATTTGATAGGAAAAAGTAGGTGAGATTCTAATTTCAATGTATGTTCTAGGATTTCAATGATCATTTGGGTATTTGTATTTCATTGGCACCAATAACTGCAAATCACTCCTAGTAGTTCCATTATCTTGAATTTATGTTTTTTGCATCTTTACCATAAATAATGGCATAAATGTAGAAAGAATCCCTACTAATTGAAATATCTATCACACAACCCTCCCTTATTATAACTATGACTTTGTCCTACCCTATCCTACCCTGTAAATAATGCACCCCTTGCATATCTTGAGTGTTATTTTCCTACAGATGAATAAACATTGCATAGTTTACATGTGTCTATATCTTATGATTTAAAGCCCAACATTGTAACCTTTTATTCACCCCTATGTTTTTTAAGATTCTTTACAATGAAGGTTACAATCACATTCATATCTTTCTTCAGTAGTTTATGTCTATCCTAGAACATTTTCTCATTTCAAGTGACAATCCTTCCTAGGTGGAGTGAGCGAGTTTGGTAGTGTTTTATTCATATTTGTGTATATTTATGTCAATACTCCCTATGGAGGTTGAATTATAGAATATCTCTATGTGAGCAAGCTACCCTATAGGTCCTCTCACCTTGGTTCAAGTAGAGCTATAAGTAACAGGGAGCTAACCATACCCTTTGTAGGTGCCTCTCAGTATTTTTTTGCATCCAATCCATTATAGATGCTAAAACCTTCCCCAGATATAATGACACTATAGTGGGTTTTTCATCTTTGCTTGTTATTTTCTCTAAGTTTACAAGGCTAAGTGATAGAGGTGTATAAATGGGAACTAATGGATTGAATTCAACATGGGAAACAAAGTTTTTCTCTATGTTAGACCATGGAAAAATTCTATAAAATTTGGCAAGGATTCCAAGTTAGCTCCATGATTTGTCAAACCTTTCAACATTATGGAAAAGATTAGTCTTTTTCTTATTGGTTGGCACTTCTTCCTTATCTATCAAGGATTCATAATGTATTTCATGTTTATTTACTAAGAAAGTATATACCTAATCCATCTCATGTTTTAGATTGGACTCATTCACATGTCACAAAAGAGGAAAAGATCTAGTTGGAACTAGTGAGAATCCTATACCATCATAGCATTAAGTTACATAACAAATATATATATATATATATATATATATATATATATATATATATATATATATATCAAGTTTTAGTGCAATGGGACTCACTAAGTGAAAGGAATTCTACTTAGGAAGATTCTCATCTTTTCAAGAAACATTATGCAAGGCTTTTTGACTATGTCTCCGAGATGCCTCCCTTTCAAGAGGGGGAAAATTTTACAATCTTGCCTTTATATATATGTTCTATTGTCAAGACATTGTTATTATTATTGTTAAACTATTTACTAGCTATTATTATTAGTTGGACTATACATAGTACTTATTGCATCAGTATTGGGTTGTATGTTTAATATTTTACTTAATAATTTCATGGACTTATTACTCTAGTTGATGATATTATGAATCTATAATTATTTATTGATTTTTGAAATGGTATGATTGATGTACTTCTTTTTAGTTGTAGGTTCTATCTATAAGCTAAGTAGATGTTAAAGGCTTTACTCCTAAAATTAAAGGAATTCTAAGTAAGTTGGATATGTCTAATAGGTATAATTGTTTGGTTTTGTTTTCTATCCTTTGAAAATCTTTATTGGTTATTATGATTATCGATTGTGGACCTCAATCCTTGTAATTGTTGTTTTCATACCTCATCTTGTTACTTTTGGTGTACCTTATGCTTATCAAATGTCATTAATTACTATTACTTATCATTATTTTTATTACGACTGTAGTCTTTATTATACCTCATGATAGCTGCAACTTATTCCTCCGTGTAGGCCCTCATTCTTTTTTGCACATATAAGTGGATCCTATTTACCTATGTAGCATATTACCTAAGACCTACCTAGACCTACCCTTGACACCCCTTTTGCACCTTTGACACCCCATTTCCTTGATCTAACCCTTTGAACCTATAACACCTTATACTAAGGTGGTGGTATGTGTTTTAATTTTATTGGTTATATTATTGGCATCAACTTAGTGTTACATGGTTTATTTAAATTTTAAATCTTTTATTTAGATTGACTTATGTCGATTATGGTCATTCGTTAATGCCATTAATATGGTAGTTGGCATAAACTATGAGGGTTAAATGGCTAATCCATTTTGTTTGTGTTAATCATGGGGGTTAGCTATAAATATGCATTCCTATTGGTCGATGGTTAGATTATGAACTGAGTTCTCTAGACAAGCCATTTATGGCAGAGTTAGCGATGGATTTACCTTGGGATATGGAGGAGGATTTATCTCTCCTCCCATTAAATTCCTACATTAAATGGGTATGGTAAAGTGGATGAAATTAATGAGGAGTTGGGATGATGAACAAAGAAATTTATGGGGTTAGAAAGATGGAAGAAAAGATAAGAGAATAGTGGAAGATTGGCTAGTTTTTATGGCAGCCATGACAAATTTTGTAGACATAGCAGTTTGATTGGAAAGAATATAGAGGTTTTTGTTTCTATCTTGGATTTTAGAGTTCTCTACAGTATCGATTAAGTTTTATTGATGGTTATTTGTTTACTGTGTGAATTGGGAAATAAATAGAAGAGGTTGCTCATGCAACTAAAAATCTTAGAACTTCTAGATGCATATGTAGACCCCCATGAATCAATATATCGATGTATATAATTTACATATGAACTTAAAAATGGATATATATATATATATAGGATATATGGTTATTTTGGTTTGAATGATCTGAATTTGAATGCATAAAAAAAATTTGTTGTCTTACCTATTCTGTGTTGGTTTCTTTTGACTTGTCATGAGTTTATGAGTTTTATACTAGTAATGTAAATTGTGTGGCTTCACTCTATGTGAATTTTTGTTTTGAATTTGACTACTTATATACATAAATTTTTAGGTGGGTTAATAAATATAACTCTATTTGATTGTTTGGATTTTATCATCTACATGCAAGGACTTGTAGGATGTTTGGATTTTTTAGAATGGTAACTGTATTTTTCCTTTATAATACATGGTGTAGGTTCTTGTCTTGGATGTTATTATTATGGATGATGGGATTTGGCATATGTTTTGAAGTATTATTGTGTCCCATAAACCCTTGATACATGGTTTGAATTTGACTGTGGAATAATCGGCAGGTTTATTCTTATCATTTACATGAAGTAAAATAGGGTTATTTTGTATGGGCTCCCTTCTGGGAACAATTGCTTATTTTTTTACTAAGTCATGACCATAATAAGCACTCTTGCATATATTCTCCTATGTTGATTCTCATGGTTGCATTATCATATTATGACTTAAATCTTTGATAGTAGTGAGTGGGTTTTTTGGACTGCATTATTATTTAGAAGTTGGTTAGGTTGAATAATATGATTGCATTTATATTGGTTATTGTGTTTTTAAATGGCATAGTTGAATGAGTTATAGTTGGTTATGTCTTGTCATGGGTTGTAAGTTGTCTTGACTGCATCTTTTGTTCAATGGGTCAAGATTTTTGATTGGGTTTCTATAGTGCTTTTGGTCACTTATGATGACTGTGTTATTCATTTTATATCAAGGTTAATGGATATGAGTTAAATTGTGTATAATCCATGGCTTTTAAAATTATTGAATTATAATTGGGTTATGATTATTTTTTTTATATATTATGGTGACTGTGTTATTCATTTATACCAAATCGATTGTATAACTATATGTTGTTGATTGTAGATATATATTTATATCTTGGCTTGAAGTTATATCTTGATTAAAGTTATTATTGGTGACTATGTTATTCAAAGTTGACAAGCATGTGTTTGGTGTGTATGTTTTTGTCATGGTCTTAAATTCTATTGGGTTTTTTGATATTCTCTACTGAGATTTCAAATCTTTGGGTCATGATTATTTGAGGCACATGTCGATTAAGTTTTAGGAATTAAACTTGATTGTGTTATGATAGTTTGGGTCTATTTATTTTGAAGGCATGTTTATTTGGTTTTGTGTTAAGATTTAATTATTGGAATTTTATATCTAATTTGAATTATTTTGAATAATTTAAGTTACCTATTGGATGTTATGTGGTTCATTTGCTAATTGTATTATTGTCTGGTTACCATTCCTAGACTAGACCCTAATAAATAATGGATATATGTGTATATATATATATATATATATATATATATATATATATATATGAAAATTTTGGATGTTTAAGGTTGACCATAGCTTGGATGGGTATCCTAGAAGGTTAATTTAAAAAATATATAATGAATAAAATTTAATTCATTCTATATCATTTGACAACCAGAATTAACCTTCCCCACTTTTGATTTATATTATAGATGGATTAATTATTCCTATCTTGCCTCAAAATGGTATAGTTGTCTTCTTGTATTTTTTATTTTGAGATATCTCTTTTGTTGAAAAAATGATTGCTTAGAGTTCACTTCATGTTCCTAGTTACCATAACCACTATCATGATAATGGTTGGGGTGGTAAGGGCCATCGATGGTTGAGATCATAGGGTTAGTTGGGAGAGCTTGTCTTAATTAGTTCATACACTTACAAATCCATGCTTTGGTGATTTCATACATATGTAAAGTAAGATGGTAATAACTTAATTTTTTAAATTGCTTAGTATGTTTTGATAGCACTAATATTTAGTTAGGTAGTATTTAATTATTTAGTATATTTTGTTAACATTGATATTTAATTAGTTAGTATGCAATCTTTATTATATAGATTGACCATGTTAAAGGCTAACCTATGTTATTAATGGGTTATGGAACTAAAATGTAAGTTTAACATTATATAAGGTAAAATGGTTATTGGTTGAAGGTGATATACTTTAGGTACATTGAATTATTAGTTATTCAACTTTCACATTTATTTACAATTTGTTATCAAATAAAGAATTATTATTCTAATGTTAATTATATTTGATCTATATTTATTAAAAAATTCTTGTATGTGATATATATATATATATATATATATATATATATATATATATATATATATATATATATATATATATATATATCACATTGATTCTTTATACAACTTGGATATAGGAATTAATCTATGAATGATATTAGGACTGACTTAGTTGTTTATACTAGGTTTCTTATTCGCATATCATGTAAATTTGGTTTAAATTCGAAAGATTAGAATAATCTTGATTAGATTATATAGTCAAATAGATATAAATTATGTTGTTGATTCATCAAGACTAGGTTAATAGATAACTTTGGTTTATCACATTATGTATACAGTAAATTGATTTGTGTAGATTCATATAGATCTCTTAGTCATTTTTAGTGATGCATAAACTTCTAGTAGCTGGTTCATGAGGAAAACAAATCAGAATCCTACCTTCTAACATGCATTTCAAACATCATTGGTTGTGAATAAGGTATGTATGCTACACATATATGATCTAAAATTATTAATTTCATTTTTTAATATATGTATGCCACATATATATAATCTAAAAATTAATAATTTCATTCTCACATTAGATAGAAAAGGAATTAAGGGTTAAATTAATCTCTTTATTTAACTGAAAAGTCTCGTAAGCATGTGTAATATTCCTGCATGAAATAATCATAAGAATAAGTGAAAGAACTTAAATAGAATTAAGACAATGCTATCATTATGAATTAATAAATGGGAATAAGCAAGTTATATAACACTCATACCTATTTGATGATCTCATCTATACGCTTGTTGATTCATCTTACTTGGGTTGTATGTGCTTTCACTTTCCCTCTGCTAGCTGAACTTCTTAGCTCTCTACCCTTGGCTTATCCAATAGAAAAATTATAAGATTTCATTAAGTGGAACATTTTATTTGGGTTCCACTCAAATTGAATCTCGATTGTATTCTATTTAATTTGATTTTGTTATATTCTACCCACTTTAATTATTTTTATTATTATAAATTACTTGCTTATATATGATTTTAGCTCTGAATGTGATGATTTATTAGGCATACATTTACTTACATAATAACAAAATATTTTATAATTCCGTTCTTATATATTGAAATGAAATGGATTAGTTATTTAATGAATACATAATTTTGTCTTCTTTTGAAATAATTAGTTAAGCAAGGTTTAATTGATTAGATACCCTTGATGAATAATATCTTAGTCTCTCTTGTTTCAAAATGTAGCATTGGCTATGCCAATTTAATGGTTATATGAATTTGTTTCCTTATTGCTTATAGGTTAATGATGTTGATCATAATTATATCATTAATCATATCCTAAGTTATAACATCCATTTTAGTAAAAAAATGATGTATGAATTATTCATACAAGTAGTGCGGTGACCTCAAAGTTCATGATCACTATGAAATCTTGTATTTTAAATCTATTTTCTCTTTATGTAATAACATTTTTTTACATGAATTTTTATAAATATACAAATGTTAAATTAATTTCTATTTGTTTATTGTGTTTACTTGTTTGAGTTATGTTTAAACCTAAGGTTGATAACCTACACTTTTAATGTAAACCTATATTACCCTAAATGATAACTTAGGATAATATAGTTATCCTTCTTAGTTAAAATAATCCTTTAAATTGACCATCCTTGAGTGGAACTAAAACCCACTAAGGAGAGTGAGGAATTTACTTAGGGTTAAGGACCTAGAAATAGTTCTATGTGTAAGTACAAGTGTCATATATTGTGTTCAAGTCCTATCCATGTATGTGTACACTAATACACCTTAAACCCTATAAAACATATAATACAGTAACATGCTTCCCCATATGACCTTTTATATGTGTTTACCTTTAGTTAATTACCTCAAGTCACCTCCTTTAGTTCCATTTGTATGTATGTGAGTGTATTAAATTTTTATCACTTGTGTTAGCAAGCGAGGTAAGTGGGTCTAACATGCATCCAAAGTGTACTCTGATATAGAATTCCAAAAAAAATGGGGTTGTTTTATATGATATTTTTACGTTGGTTTCTTATGGTTTTATTTATGCACTTTTTTGAGTGTTTTGAATTTCTATTGTCTTATTTGTTTGAGTTTTTGAATATGGTCCTTTGTTTGCAGCCCATGTGCATTTACTTAATTTTTTTGACATTAACATATGTCATTGTTTATTGTATGGAAATTTGAATATGTCATTCTTAATTTTGTGTATGTTTGACTATTTCATGTCCCTTCAATTATGAAGTATTTGAATATGACCGTTATTTGTATTCTCCTAGGACCATTATATGTTGACTTAACTTTGAGTTATCTTGTGTGTGTGATTATTTTCTTATTGAGATTGTTATATTGCTATCTATATGTTACTATGATATTTATCATACATCTTAGGCATTTATGTAATTACATTTTTCTATGTGCTTAAATGTTACATTTACCTACACATCTTCTTCTACATATGACATGCTTCTATTCATAGATTATACAGTAGTCTTATCCTTTTGAGGTGAGGTAAATACCAATTTATATCTTCCCTCACCTCATGGGGGGCATATCAGGAGGGTCATGTTATAAATTCATGTTCTCCACATTTGACATAATTTTTAGATTCAGTGGAGGCATGCTTTGGCATCATGTTCTCCATACTTATTTAGTGTTTGACACACCCAAATTCAAAGGGGCATGTTTTAGAAACATGTCCTTGACATCGACACTTATATAAATTTTTATATTTATTTATATATAGTGGGGGCATGTTATTGTAACATAATACCCATACTTGTGAAAAATTATAAACTAGCTATAGTTCATAATTACATAATTAAAATTTATAGTTGTGGTAGAATTCAATACATTGGAACTATTGTTATACATAGTTTTATCATGATACATATCTAAGGTGCATATGTTATGAAATGTGTACACAATATTGCAAAATCTAAATCAATTTTATATTTCAAAACTCTTCTATAAACACTCATCACCCAATAGGTTGAACTAATATAGATTTTATTGAGCCAATTTACTATAATAGTTAGTTTACTTCTGGTTTGGTTGAGGTGATTAAATCACTCAATCTTACCATGTTTATATATTAGACTTGATTACATCATCCATCCCCACTAAATATATGGTATGAGTTGACTTTTTTTACTCATGATCACTAGGTTATAAGTATGATTGGGTTACATAGTTGAGTTAATCTCAATTATCGAGTGATAATTCACCTTTTTCTCTAAAGTTGGGGGCATGCACCTTCCAATTTATATTTATATCCTTAGATATATGCACTTTCCATGTGTGTGTGTGTGTGTGTGTGTGTGTGTGTGTGTGTGTGTCCTAATATTAGTTTCATATCTTTACAATGATGCATCTTTCTAAATCAACTTACCAATAGGCAAGGCAGTTGCATTAATACATCGGTGTACTCCTAAACCTTAATCTTTCAATTTAAATATTTTAAATAATATTAATTTTAGATTATATACACTAATTATATACTGTAACATGATCTTAGTTGTAGTTAAATCACCAAAAAATCACTCAAGTTGGGTTGACACAAAGTAAAAGTGTGTTATACACATCCAAGTATAGATTTTTTCTCCTTTAAACCATTAATTTCATTATTAAATTAAAGGTGGGGCAAATGTATATTATATTTTTTAATTATATATCACCTCAATCTTGTAAAATTTTCAAATTTAGAGCTTGGCTATTCCTCTTAGTTTTGTACCTTTTCCACTTTCATAAGTCTCACATATGCTCTATATTGTGCCCCTTGGCCTATCTATTGGTATAATCAGTCTTATGTTGATGACCTAGACCTTATATCTTGCTTAAAATTATTAAAATATGTTTATTTTATACCCTTAAAATTTTTGAGTCTATACCTTTTTTGTAACTTGTATAACATGTTAGGATCTATCACTATAATTGATTACTTTTGTGCAAGCAACTAAACACAGAATTAAACCAGAAAGAATAAGTAACTAGAATCAAATAATAGCAAAGAATAAAAGATACAAGAAACAACCCCAAAACTTATATTAAACTCTTCTAGAAGGAAATACAATTGAAGAAACCTCTCTTTCTTCCACACCTCTCAGATGTACATATCTCTTTCCCTCAAGAGTTCTCTCTCAACCAACTCCAATACCCAGATTGATTCACATTTACAAAATGTCTTGTACAACAAGCTATGAAAAACTAATCCTATTATATAATATTAGGATACATGAGCTATGCATTCTCCACCATTAGATATATCTCTTAATCAAAGGTTCAAATCAGTCCTGCCAAAAATAGAAATGCAGACTCAATACCAATAGTTATACTTTTCATGCAAACAATCCATTTTGCCACAAAAATAGACTTTTGGATGCACAGGTGACCGATGTCAGTCACTTCCTGTCTACACATGACTGATGTCAGCCAATCAACTACTGACGTTGGCAGCCTCTGGTCGACTCCTGACCGACATCAGTCACTCCTGACCGATGTCAGTGACTGTGGAACTCTAGAAGCTTTACAATTCACTCATCTAGTGAATAATTTAGCTCCACACCTCAACAATCTCCCACTTGGAGATAAACAACTACACCTATACCTATACAGCATCATCCTCTAGCTTATCCATCTTCAAGCTCAATCTTGAAGACCTACAAAAGTTGAATGAAGATTCAACTTCTCCTTTGTTATCAGCTTGGTTAACATATCAACAGGGTTCCTATCTATATGGATCTTTTCCAGCTTCAACTCACCATCCTCCAGTCCTATCTAATGAAGTGGTACCTAAGCTGTATATGTTTGGTTCTTGAATGAAAGGCTAAATTCTTTGCCAAATGAATTACACTTTGACTATCATTGTATAATCTGCAACTCTTCTACTCCTTTCCCAAATCTTCCATGAACCGTGTCATCCATATCATTTCTTTGCTAGCCTCTGTGACTACAATGTATTCTACCTCTGTAGTAGATAAGGCAACAACCTTCTACAACTTTGAAATCCAGCTAACCACTGTTTCACCAATAGTGAAAACATATCCTGTGGTGCTTTTTTTGCCATCCAAGTCACCTACCATATCCGAATCTACATATCCATGTAGAGAAGTGTTTGACCCTCCATAGCATAAATGCCTACTACTGGTCCTTCTCAGATATCTGAGAATCCACTAAACTGCTTTCCAGTGCTCCTTCCCTGGATTGGCCATATACCTGCTGACAACTCCCACTGCTTGGGCTATATCAGGTCTAGTACATACCATTGCATACATCAAGCTCCCAACTGCTGAAGCATATGGAACTCTACTCATGTACTCTACCTCATCATGTGATTTTGGACACTATTTTTTGCTCAACTTGAAGTGTCCAGCCATAGGTGTACTTACTAATTTTGCATCCTACATATTGAACCTCTTCAACACCTTGTTCACATAATCTTCTTGAGACAAAATCAAACTGTGATTTTTCCTGCCTCTCTTAATACTCATGCCAAGGATTTTCTTTGCTACTCCCAAATCCTTCATGGCAAATGTGTGAGCTAATTTTACCTCAAGCTCATTAATATCTTGCATGTGTGAACCTACAACCAGCATATCATCTACATACAGTAACAGGATAATATAACTACCATTATCCAATCTCTTAAAATAAACACAATGGTCAGATTGACATCTACTGAAGCCATGCTTAGTCATAAACCTATCAAATTTCAAATACCATTGTCTAGGAGCTTGCTTAAGACCATATAAGCTTTTCTTCAACCTACACATAAGTTTCTCCTTACCTTTAACCTCAAAACCTTCCAACTGATCCATATATATTTCTTCATCCAAATCTCCATTTGAAATGTTGTCTTAACATCAAGCTACTCAAGATGCAAATCCTCAATAGCAACTAAAGACAATATAGTCTGAATAGAAGTCATTTTTACTACAGGAGGAAAAAAAATTCAAAATCAATACCTGGTTTTTGTGCAAATCCTTTCACTACCAACCTAGCCTTATTTCTCATCTTTCCATTCTCACCTTCTTTTACCCTGTAAACCCATTTGTTTTTCTATGCTCTCATTCCGGCTGGCAACTCAACCAAATCCCATGTTTGGTTCTCTTTCAATGAATCAATTTTTTCATTCATGCCAAGCTCCCACTATTTCTGGGTTTCCACCTGTATTGCTTCATCAAAACTCTCTGGTTCTCCACCATCAGTGAATAAGAAGTAGAATAAAGAAGGGGAATATCTAATCAAAGGTTTACTTACCCTTTCTAACCTCCTCATGGGCATGTGAGACTTAGTCACTGCTTGTTGTCTGCCCAAATTCTCTATCAGTGACTGATCTCGGTCATCTTCAGGTCTGTACCTGACCGACATCAATTCCACCTGATCGACATCGATACCTGTCTGACCGATGTCGATCACTATCTGACCGATGTCAGTTCTTGTATGATCGATGTCGATTCCTACTTGATCGATGTCAGTGTCTGTGTTTTCTTCTTTGTGATAATTTTGACCCGTGAGCTCATTTTGGATCATCACCTCATCCAAATCAACATTGCTCTGCTCAGATTTATTTAGCTTCTTGAGCTGATCACTATACATCACTTTCTCATTGAAAACAACATCACGGCTTTTAATAATTTTATTAGTTTGTAAATTCCAAAACTAGAATCCAAAATCTCCAGAGCCATAGCCAATAAATATGCACCTCATAGACTTAGCATCCAGCTTCTTTCTATTTTCTTTATCAATGTGCACAAAAGCTTTAGAACCAAAAACTTTGAGAAATGAAAGATCTACCTTTTTACCTATCCATGCCTCTTCTAGAATTCCATCATCCAGAGCAGTAGAGGGTCCTCTATTAATTAAGTAAACTGTAGTATCTACAGCTTCTACCCAAAACTGTAAGGGCAAACCAACATGTAACCTCATACTCCGTGCACGCTCCAATATTGTTCTATTCATCCTTTTAGCAACTCCATTTTGCTGAGGTGTCCTTGGAACCATCCTTTGCCTGTGTATTCCATTAATATAATAGTAACTATTAAACTTATAGCTGTAGTACTCACCACCATTGTCAGATCTAAGGCACTTCAATCTCATTCCTATTTCATTCTCAACCAAAGCTTTTTAGTTCTTAAAAGTGTCAAAAACATCAAATTTATTCCTTATACAATAAACCCATACCTTTCTTGTAGCATCATCAATGAAATAAACATAATATTGTGATCATCCAATAGAATCCACCTGAGCTAGTCCCCACACGTCTGTGTGAACAAGCTCTAACTTGTGCTTCCTCTTTGTTCACTCAGTCTTGAAAAACTTCACTCTCTTCTATTTTCCAAAAATACAATGCTCACATAAATCTAGATCTATGCTTTTCAAATCTGAAAGCTTACCTTTTGACTTAAGAAGAGTCATTCCCTTTTTACTTATGTGGCCAAACCTACAATGCCACAACTTTGCATCTACATCTGAAGTAGATAATACAGAAGGAGAATGATCAGTGATACAAGTAGATAAATATAGTATACCTACTCTCTTACCTCTGGCTAATACAAGTGCACCCTTGGAAACCTTCCAAGATTCTGTTATGAGAGTTACTGTGCAACCCTCATCACCCAACTTTCCTATGGAGATAAAATTCCACTTCAGGACGGGTACATGCATGACATCTTTCAACACTCATGTGTTGCCATTCTAAAATTTTAGTTACACTTTTCCTTTGCCAATAATTTTACAAGGCTCATCATCCCCTAAATAAACTATTCCAAAATCTCCATGGACATAGTCATTAAAATATTCTCTATTTAGGGTAGCATGGAAAGAGGCACCAAAATCTAAAACCCAAGATTCTATTTTATTATCCAAAGAAAAAATAAGAGCATCTTGTGCAACAATACCTGCAACTTTTGCTTCTTCTTTACCTTCATTCTGATTTTCTTCTTTAACTTTCAACTAGCAATCTTTCTTTGTATGCCCTTTCTTTCCACAATTCCAATAGATTATATTTCTGTCATTTCTAGATTTGGATCTATTAATCATCTTTGACTTTGACCTTGATCTCCTTTGCTTGCCCTTCTCTCTTTGCCTCCCCTTGCTTTCAAAACTTAAAGCATTCCCTGATGTTTCCTCTGTGCTTTTCTTGTGAATTTATTCATTCAAGATTACACTAACAACATCATCTACTTTCAAGATATTTGAAGCAGATGCAGTATTACTAACTGCCATTACCAAACTATGCCAACTTTTAGGTAAAGAGCATAATATTAAGAGAGATTTAATTTCATCATCAAAGACTATTTTGACTAAATTTAATTGATTTACAATTCTATGGAAATAATTAAGATGATTAGATACAGATCCACCTTCCTGCATTTACAAATTAAATAACTGCTTCATAAGATATACCTTATTTGAAGCTGAGGGTTTTTCATATAAATTTGCTAACGTATCCATTAACTCTACCTTTGACTTTGCCTGTGATAAGTTGGATATCACAGAAGATGCCAGACTCAATCTTATAGATCCAAGAGCCTTTTTATCAAGAACATTCCATTCTTCATCTTCCATATCTATGGGCTTCTTTGAAACCCCACCTAACGGTAAGTACAGATCTTTCTGATACTGATAATCTTCTATCTGCATCCTCCATAATTAATAATTCTTGCCATTAAACTTCTCCATTATAAGTTTACTCTCTTCTGCCATTGCTTTTCTCTCACTCAATCAGAAACCCCTATGAGTGACCTGTAATCAACAAACACTAACCAGATCTAATATAACCTATTAGTCAACCCAATGCTCTGATACCACTTGTTAGGATCTATCACTATAATTGATTACTTTTGTGCAAGTGACTAAACATGGAATTAAACTAGAAAGAATAAGTAACTAAAATCAAATAACAACAAAGAATAAGAGATACACAAAACAACCCAAAAACTTATATTAAACTCTTCCAAAAGGAAATACAATTGAAGAAATCTCTCTTTCTTCCACACCTCTCAGATGTATATATCTCTTTCCCTCAAAAGTTCTCTCTCAACCAACTCCAATACCCGAATTGATTCACATTTACAAAATGTCTTGTACAACAAGCTATGAAAAACTAATCCTATTATATAATATTAGGATACATGAGCTATGCATTCTCCATCGTTAGATATATCTCTTAATCAAAGGTTCAAATCAGTCTTGCCAAAAATAGAAATGTGGACTCAATACCAACAGTTATATTTTTCATGCAAACAATCTGTTCTACCATGAAAATAGAATTTTGGATGCACATGTGATCGATGTCAGTCACTTCCTGTCTGCACATGACCAACATTGGCTGATCAACTACCGATGTCGGCAACCTCTGGTCGACTCCTAATCGATGTTGGTCGCTCCTGACTGATGCTGGTGACTGTGGAACTCCAGTAACTTTGCAATTCATTCATCTAGTGAAGCTTTTAGCTCCACACCTCAACATAACATAAGCATCAGTCCCAGGCCCCTATGTCTACGATAGTATCCTACCCTGACATAGGTGTTTAATGCCCTAAAGCCATTTAATTTTCAAATGAAACATATCGTAATGGTCATACAAAGTTATTTAATGTGATATATTTTACCTATAGGAATGGTATATATTCATAATCACTCATAATCCATTCCTCACCTAGAAGAACCTAGAACAGACCAAGGAAACTTATCAAAGCAATCAATAAAGTAAAACTTCACTATTTTTTATGTTTTTCATACCAGTCATTGGGATAAAACATACACATGGTAAAAGTATTGAAGGATCATACCAAGAGCTCAATTTACCAATTTATAAGTTAGGTCACTATTATACTTGCTTTCTACATTGTATTATTCACACACAATCCAATAAATAGAGGAAAAGTACATCAGTCTAAGGCCCTCTTTAGATTATTAGATATGTAGGTAGTTCTCATTGATAGAGGGGTATTTTTTGAAAATCAACATTGTCAACCCACTAACCCATTTTTTTAAAAGTTATTATGAAAATGAATAATGAGGGTTTGACAATTTCATAAGGAGTGATAGTCCATGTCCCAGATCTGAATGGACCAAAATGAAGGTGAAGACAAACCCAAAAGTATAAAAGTAGTTAATCCTTTTATATCTTCTATTTCATATAAGATGCCTACATTTAGTTTAGATAATAATTTTGATGCTAATGTCTAAGGTTTATGCTAGTGTCAGTGATTATAGAGGAATTCAATCAAGAATTTGGTGATTGTTCTAGAATCCTCTTATAGTTTGCTTCCTCTTTCTTATAGATCCATAGCTGTGTTAACATCAAAATTAATTAAGTACATTATTTCTTTTTAATTTCCATATTTAGCATAGTTTTACTTCATATTTTTATCCTATCTCAATTTAATAAATTTAGCTTTATTTATGAGTTTATAATTTAATTGGACTACCATAGATCTAATTAGCACCCTTTTGAATTGTCATTTATATATGTTTAATTCTATCTACCCAAATATCATCCACATCTAGATTTAGGATTAAATAGACACCAACCATTGTCACTATCTCATAAATAGAATTTAATCTTAAATTAATAAACAAAATTAATACTTTAAAAACCCAATTTCATTTTAATTTGCTCACCCTACTACTCAATATGAGAATCATGCTTTAATAATCATTTTAAAGATAAATTTATGATAAAATCTGAAAATTAATTATCTCAATATCTAAAAGGAAGCACGATCATAATATTTCTTTAAATTAAGTCTCTATATTGAATCTCTAATCTCAACATATATTCCTACATATTATACCATTCATCTTTTTATAATAACACTTTAAGTTCCAACATAACTTATCAATAATTTTCCTATCAAATGAAGAATATCTTTATACTTGAAATACAAATGATAATTAAATGGAAGGATTCATAAAATATTTCATTAGATTCCTATATTAGGTTGAAGTTCAAATGTCACATTTTCACTAACAAACCCTCTTGATGATTAAGGTATGATCCTCTCTAAAATACCCTTAAACTATATGTCATTTAAGATAAAATTGAAGTGAATAACCCTTTTTCATGAAGGTTTATTTTTAGATAACCCTTATGCTACTTAATCTTGTGAGAAATTCAACTACATACTAAAAATTTATCTTGATGGCCTTGAATTTATAGAGTAGGTCAAGGCCAATATAATAGATTTTATTAAAAGTCCATGCCATTTCGAAAATATTATTGATTATAATAGCTTAGAGTCATTTACTTGAAAATAACCATTCACTTTCTTCAATGTTTACGACTTGCAAGAATATTAATACTTTTATAATGACTATTAAGTATATAAAAAAAAAGATTGTGATAAAGTGTCATCCTGTGACTCTATAAGACCTTGAAATATTTTATTAAATAAGAATAAAAGGGGGTCTATATTTTAATCTTGTACACATTTGAACCTTGTACACATTCCCCTTTTTTATTTGAGTTACACATATTTTATTTATGACCAAATAATATAACAGTGTCTAAAGCTTAATTCAAAAATGTACCTATTCACTATCAATTCTCAAGCCCAACTAATTGTCTTGTAGCCTAGCTAGGATAAAAAAATGTTTCCAATAATTAACAAGAAGAGAATAATCATAGTATTTTGATTCTTTTTCATTAAAGGTTCCTTCTTATGCATGGTAAAACTAGCACAATATTTACAATAATAGAAATAGATATAAGTAACCATTTTATTTGGATAGGTTTATATTTTAAATCAAATGATAATGAAATTACCCAAATTACAACATTGGTTGAAAACTAAAATAAATCCTTTTAGGTAAAATGAGTACCACAATAGAAGTATGATTAATTATTTTAAATTAATTTATTTACCAAGAATAGAAAGTCTTTTCAAACCACTTAATCAATTATTCTTAAAATCTTTCTAACTCTAAAATTCATAATAAGGCTTGAGCTTATAATAGAATATCATATTAACCATGTGATTCAAACTCATCAAGGTTTAAGTAGTATTAACTTATTTATCAATAATGGATCGAGGAATAAAATATTTACTTTATGATTGAGCTTACTTACTCTTAAAAAAAATCATCTATGAATAGATCACCATCATGGTCTCACTAAAATATATAAATTAATACCTCAACCAATCAACCAAATCTATCCTTCAATCAATTTTAACAATGATGGCATAATTTTTCTTTATAGTCCAAGTATTCTATCTGTGAAGCTAATAACACCCAATGATTCTCTTAACAAGGTCTAAGGATGGATTTTAACTTGTAGGATTATTCAATTATCATGATAATATAACTTTATTATTAATAATAAATTCCACATACTTCATTATAATTAATCCATACCTTGTTATGGAAGTTTAATTGATATTATTGGTTCTAGGAGTAGTACCATATAGGATAGTGCCAAAGTAAGAATCATCAAACTGATTAAATAATGATGGATTATTTTTTAATGTATAATAATATTTTAATACTATAAACATTTTACAATAAAACATAATGTTATTGACTAAATAAGCTAGAGCTATTCTAGATTCCCATAATAATTTATTTTATCTACCAAGGATACAACAAGATAATTATACACTTTTCATAATAAGATGCCTAAATGGGGGTTTTAATAGTAAGATTTATATTTTAACTTATATCATGTGAATAGTCATATGGACAAGTTATTATAATAATTTTATGTCAACAAGTAGCTCAATGTCCTAGTCACTGATGAAGCATAATATATTGAGATACTTTTAGTTTATAGTTTAATTAATAGAAGTATGAATTCAATACAATCTATAGTTTAAAACATCAGGACATGATATTAAATGTTTGATAGGATGAACTTATATTTATTGTATATTTAATACATTAAAGGAAAGGATTAACTTGACTCATGTATCCTCAACCTACATCTTAATATAAGTCAGTATAGGGTTTGATAGTGTATTCTCTTAGAACATAGTATTTTCTTGGTATATAACAAATACATGTACATTAAGTGATATGAAAACTAGAATATTAGTTCAAAAGATGAATTTATCTTCTCCAAATTACCATAATAATAGATTAATCAAACATAAAATAAATTTATTTTCTCCACACTAACATAAAGATAAGTTTATCTAGGATAAGGATTCAAAATTTAATAGAAGAAGTCAAAATAATAAGAAGCTCTCTGCAATATGTTATTCATGAGCATATATACAAAAAATATATGATTTTTTGTAGAAATTATCTGGACTAATAGTTATATGGTTATCAAGACTTGAATAATATTATTTTTAGATGATAAAAATAGAGTTGATGGAATGGAGACTAGAAAACCTAAGAAATTTAGATATTGATTAGACTCATGTAATAGATCATTGGATAAAACTTACTATCAAGTATCAATGGATACATCATTTAATTTTTTGTACAGGACTAAATGACATTTGATCCTTCATAATAATATCTATTTGTGAGAGTCACTAAAGGCAAGTTTCTGCACCGACTACTTACTCTTGTCAAAATTTTCATTTTAGAAAAGTCCTTCATGCCTAATCCTTAAAACATGGAGTTATATCTTTGGGCATAGGGGGATGTATGAGATTATGAAGTGAATGATGAAGACTTAATAAATGAATCTTGAACTTGTACCTAGAAGATGGAGGATGCAGATAAGAAGAACTTAAAAAGTAAATTTTGAGACTAGAGTGAGACTTGTGACAATTGTTAAGATGGAGTAAACATAATAATCCTAATGTAGTCATGAGTAGAAGTAGGAATATGAGTAGATTAGATAGTGTATAATATAGATAAGGAATGGGATCTCATGGAAGAGAAAGAGAAGTTGGAAAATATGAGGATAAATAAAGAATAAGGCCTAAGAGAAAATAAAGTATGGATGCGAGCACAAAGATAAATATATACATTGAAGAAGTGAAAGAAAGTGTAAATAGATAAGAGTATCAAGTAGATTGGTTAGAATGTAGTTTTAAATTTCAGCTAGAAGTGAGGATATTATTTGGAGAAGAAAAGGAACAAAATTTGAAAGATGTTATGTTAAGTCATAGTTGAAAGTATGTTTAAGTTACAGTGCATAAAGTAGTATAAATAGTACATGTTTTAACTCTTTTTTAAATAAATTTGTGAAGTATAGTGCATACATTAAAAAATTGTTATTTAGGAAGAAATTGATTGAGACAATATTTTAGGTCGTAGTCAATCTCAAAACATTACCCAAGTCTAGTCCACCACCACTGGTTTAAAGTGTTACCACATTATTTGTGGCTTTTATTCCATGATTTTTTATCACATTAACACCATATGATGGGTCTACTAACACTGAACAATAACTACTAACTTTTGAAATGAAATGTAAGATTAAAAATGTAACTACAGATGATGTGAAGAAGTGTCAACTCATAAGATATTTAGTAGGATGAGATATGGAGTTCATTTACAAAATAAATGTAAATATTTAAAATACTATCTAGTAAGTGAATTCAAGGTAAATAACTAATCAAGTAAAACAATCCAAGAGCTAAAACAGATTAAGTAAAAATTAGGCAAATTAGTGTGGGATTATGATCGTAGATTTTTAAAAGTAATGAATAGAGTAGACTTTTTATTCTATGACACAGATAAGGTTTCATTATTTTTGGAAGTCCTACGACCTAGGAATAGGTTTGGATTTATTCAAATTCATTCAAAAATAATAAGGATGCTCTAGTAGTTGTCTTTCAAGTGGATCAAATAGAATATTATGTAGATATCCCATAACATAGTTTGAGAACTAATGCAAATATAGATGTTATGTTTTTTAATATGGAATATCTCCATAACATTAATGTTCCCAATCTAGATATCTAGTGAATAGAATGTGTAAAAAAGGCACACCATCAGAATGATTGCCTAAAAGTAAAGATGCAATTCTACAAAATGTATTGTGTAGTAGGGAATGTGACTACTAAGTGTCATTTATTAAATTATTACATTTAACAACCTAAAACTTTGTAAAATAATTTATGTCAATAACACAATCATAATGACATTAATTTTCAAGCCCTCAAATAATTGAAGTATTACATCACTAAGAATGTCTTTGTAGTAGCATCACAACATATTCATTCTATAAAGCCAAGGACTCATAGTGCATATATGTAGGCATGAATTTTGTGAATTAAAATATTTTTGTATGGTTTCTAACCTCATAAAATACTCTCATAGTTTAGACATTATAGTCTTTATAGTCTCCTCAATACCATGTTGGATGGACCCTCCCCATATCCTCAATATCAACAAGTTTATAATGTTGCATCGTCACAAAAATAAAAATTAGGATGGGCTCCATCTTCTCCCCAAGGAATGTATGGGATATATAATGGACAAGAAAAAAAATATTGGGGCTCCCATCAAAGTCAATGATGATATGAGGTTAATAGTAGTCACGATAGGGTTTTGAATAAAGATAAGGAGGATATAGAGGACGCTACAAAGCTAGATACCAAGGGGGTAATCACAAGTAATATTAATAATAAGGGTTTCAACCAATTATTTTTTATTTGTGATGGGAGTATAAAAACTTTGCACAAAAATTCCCCATTAATCTTCAAAGGCAAATGTATTACATATACTATCTAGTTTTGAAACAAAACCACACTGAGGATTGTGTAGCATTATAAAAATAAATAAGATAGAATCTGATGTGAAATTTGATATTCATCA
This sequence comes from Torreya grandis, assembly GCA_037957365.1. Taxonomy (NCBI): domain Eukaryota; kingdom Viridiplantae; phylum Streptophyta; class Pinopsida; order Cupressales; family Taxaceae; genus Torreya; species Torreya grandis. The sequence continues at coordinate 3,345,886 of JARHVA010001380.1, read as the reverse complement.
ATTCATAACCCTAAGGATTGTTCATTCCTATAAGAAATGATGTGACATTATCATGTAGAGTAGGGATTTCCTCTATAAGAAATGTCACATGATCAAATAATCTGAAAGGTTAATAAGATAAATATCCTAATCTTGTGACATAAATGGGCTTGATGTATCAATCATATAAGGTTATTCAAAACATTAAATAGTATTATATATCAAAATATGATACTACAACCATTGATGCATAGATGTATGGGAAAATTATGTACATCATAAAACAAGTTAGAGAAGTTACTACCTTAATCGATATTATAATAACTTTGAAAAATGAAGATATATCCTAGAATATTACAAATATTTTACATAAGATATTGGAATACACATAGAGGGGTCAACAACATACTGACAAGGTAATATGGTATGTTAAAACTAAGAATCCCTAGAAAGTTGACTCCTCTATGGATATTAAGTTGGCAAGGTTTAAAGTACCAAATGTTTTTGTTGATTTTTGAAGAATATTAAATATGATCCATCACTCCAAAAGGTAAGTTATTAGATGACCAACTATTAGCTATAGTCCAATAATGAAAAGCTTCACAAACTATGTAAAAGTAGAGCCTATTGATTGATTAGAGGATGTGGAGATCAAAGTTATTAGCTTAAACATTTGAGGGAATTTTGAAGTAATTTATATGAATATTGATGAAATGCACTACCTTGTGTTAATTCATAAGAATTGGGTTTATGATGGTGTACAAACAGTTGGAGGCACATCAAGGGGATAAAATTATTGTATACGCCTAAATAAATATAAAATCAAGTCAAATATTATACCAAAAGAGCCAGATTCACCCTTTGCCTACTAGGATAATAGTTGGTTCGAGGTGGGCATAGAATCTAAGCCTCATATAGTATGAGATGTATAGTATCAATTTTTACATGCAGAAATGGAGCCTCAACAAAAACCATAACTTGAAAAAGCTATAAGGAGAATAAATAGAAAATATATAAGGAGAATAAATAAAACAGAATATTTTCTAAGAAAACCTTTCAATCAAATCATAGATGAGGAGGAATAGGATGAGTCCAATGATAGTGATGAGGATTTATATTTGAAGGAATTCTTTGAACTAAAGTGATAAGTGAACGATCTTAGATCTAAACTCACTAACCAAAATGAAGATTAGTAGCTATGAAATATTAATATTTGGGAGTGATAAGGATAGATGACAATGGAAGACTCCATTCCAAATTCAAAAATACATATATCTCATAAAAAATGGAGATGTCATCACTAATAGGGTTATAATAAAATTATTATCCACACTTGAGTTGGTCATTTTTCACCCTAGGGAATTATTTCAAGTATAATTAATAATTAAGAAGCATTTTTGTTAATAGTTAATTGTTCATTTTTCAAACATCCAAAATTGGTTAAATTTTTTTTTATTATTGAAGATACTCTACTCAATAATATTCTTCAATGTGTTTATAGATTATAAGTATTATATAATGATTATCAAAGCTTCTAGGATTGCTCCTATTTCTCAACATTCTCTTGGAATATATTCATTATATTTTCTAAGTCCACTTATATAAAAGAACTTCATAATCAAAAAAAAAAAATCTATTAAAATGTCAAGATTGCAATCATATTAAAAATGGTCATTTGAGCATAGCATCCAAACAGATTTCTTGTCTTCATCTATATCAATATGGTCTTTGAATACTCATAGTCTTAATTCACATGCATAATAAATTATAAATGACTATGACCTCATGAAAAGTGATATTTTATGCTTGCAAGAAACATATATTGCATCTACCAATTACTTTAAACATATTCCATTTTTTTTACTTGTAACATAGCATATAGTATCCATGATATAATTATATGTATTAAAAAACATATTACCACTTCAAATCCATTGTAATATATTGTAAATGGAATAGAATCAATAACAATATATGTAATAATACGTGGACATAAAGCTTTGATTGTAAATATCTATGCATCTCCATCTTCTTATGTTTTGCATGTTATCAATGTCATTTAAAAGGCATTATCAAAGGCAAATAGAATAACATAAATTTATATAGTAGGATACTTTAACATTGATATGTCTATCTCCAATAGATCAACATAATTGATTGAAACCATATGGTAATTTACAATATGCATTTTTTTATGCAAATACAAAAGCAACATATAAATATGGTGATAGATCAAGTTTGGTCTAATAATACAAGCCATTATAATCAGATCATAACTATGGAAACATATTGATCTGATGACAATGCCATTTGCCTTATAATAAATAATAAAACTTGAATATTAAAGTTTGATACCTAATACTAATGATGTTTTTTTTTTTTTTTTTTTTTTTTTTTTTTTTTGTGTGTGTGTATTTATTGATTATAGCCTATATATATATATATATATATATATATATATATAATAGCCTATTTCTAGTCCAAAACTTTTGGATATGTTTAATGTTTTTTTCACTATGAAGAAAAGTAGAAAAAAATTAAAAAATAGAACCAAAAACATACCAATGCATGTAATTATCTACTTTATTTTAAAAAACAAAATTGTTTGCTTTTGTTATGACCCTTTTCTAGTGCATACAACTATGGTGTTTGTTTATTATAGATGTCTATAGAACAAACTAAAACCATGGAGTTAAAAAAAGGAATTCCAAGCAAAGAAAGCACAAGCCAATAAGAATAAGCCACTTCACCTTATACAACAAAAATAGGTTATGTTGAATAGCAATTACAAAAATGGTAACTTTTGAACCATTTTCTCTCCCCCTCTCTATTTACTTTCAAATGCCTTTATCTTTTTATTTAAATAAATTCTAATTTAGTGTCTATGAACTTATCATAATGATTTTACAAAACAAAAGTAAATTAAAAAAATGACCTTATTATGATATGGTCTTGTTACACCACTCAAAAAAATATTTCTTTATCATGCACAATAATGGATATTTGTGCTGAGAAAAAAGTGAGTGTATTCAAAGGAGATTTCCTGATAGTATATGGCCCTACCCATATAACAAATTCTTCTTCCCCAATAAATGTTGAGATACTACATGTCAATTTGGTTGATGCCTATGGTCAAACAATAATTATATTGAACATAAGCAACAAATTAATAGCCAAGTTTAAAATTCCTATAATAACTAGAAACAACATTAGAGTTTCAAACTTTTTGATTAAAAAAAACAAAATATGAGAGAAACAATACTATTTTTTGTATTATTTTGACTCCTAAAACATATATGCAAAACATTCCTACTATTTTTAATAAACACAAACTCACACCAAGTAATACAATTTTTGGTATTGTAGACTCAGATGAATTATTCTCAGTAGGATCATTCGTGGCCTTGGTGACAACTTTTCAATAAACAAGTACTAAGTTTAATTTGTATTTTAAGCATGATGGTATAAAATATAACACTATAATTGTAACTTTTTTATTGTTGGCAATTTTTTATTTAATTTTTTTAAGAATAAATACCTCCTTTATTGTCAACTTGTTGTAAATTTCTATGAATTGATGATGACTAGATTGTTTTAGATTCAACTTGGTGAACAAAATCAACAACTTTGTCATGCAATACAAGACCAGTTAATGTCAAAAATCTAGCCCATTTATGTTTATAAAAACTTTATAGGAAAAGGTAAAAAATGCTCACGAATATTGCAAACAAATGATGCATCCTTTATAGAACCATTGTTTGATGAAAAAAATTACAAATGATAATTGGGATAACTATCAAGGCAAGTATCTTGTTTTCCCTCCTTTGTTATCTTTATTATATATATATATATATATATATATATATATAGAGAGAGAGAGAGAGAGAGAGAGAAATAACAATAAATCTAATAATAATGATATTTGCAGGCAGTGGGAACATTGAAGGAAAAATGTATTATTCAGCTCCATTTGAAATGATATGTAGTTCTTAATGTGCAAGAGCTTAGTGGTAAGCTTAATGTATTTCACTATGTAGCTACACCGGACATCATGTATACAGTCATCCTCATATGTAGATTCATGTATATGCCAAAGGAGACACATCAACAAGTGATAAAAAGGATATTAAGTTACATGAATGGAAGAAGAGAATATGGAGTTTTATATGCATTAGAAGATGAGTTCTAGTTAGTGAGTTATATGGATAGTGATTGGACTAGTATCCTTGATGACCAAAAGAGCACTTCAATATAAGTATTTAATTTTGGGTCGGGAGCTATATCTTGGGCTTCAAAAAACAACCCATAGTTTCACTTTCTACAACTGAAGTAGAGTATATAATAACCAATATAGTAGCATTCTAAGATATAAAGTTGAGAAGAATACTTTTAGATTTGCATGAGGAGTATCAAAGAGATTCTATGGTTTATTGTGATAATATATCCTCCATAATGTTATCAAAGAACCCCACCTTTTATGGGAGGATCAAGTACATTGCAATTAGGTATCACTTCATTCGATAGTTAGTTGAAGATCATGTGATAAAGCTTAAATTTTGTAAGTCAGATTAACAATTAGCTAATATTTTTACTAAGCCATTGTCAAAAGACATTTTCATGAAATTAAGAGGAAGGTTAGAGTTCATTAATATTGTAGCAATGGGACTACAAGGTTTTATGTCAGCTTCAAACTCCTACATGTCAACTCTAGACTCACCTCCAGACTCCTATAATCCAACTACATACTCATACAAACTAGCTTTGGACTCATATGTAGGTCAGCTTCAGACACCTATAGGCCTATTACAAACTCATACAAGTTAGTTATAGACTCTTATAGGCCATATTTGGGCTCTAATATGTTAGCTTTGGACTCTAATAGTAGAGCTATGAACTTTAGTAGGGAAGCTATGGATGCTACCAGTCTAGCTACATACTCTATCAGTCAATTATATAGTCCAACTATGGATTATATCAGTCTATCTATGGAATCTACCAGTTGAATCCATATTCCATCTATGAACTCTTCTAATCCATCGACAAACTCCAAGAATAGAGCTACAAATTTCAATAGTGAAGCTCCAAACATGCACAAAATGAGTCCTAAAGGATATGGACAAATAAAGAGAAGTTACAAAGATGTTTTATTGGTTGAAATAGATGCATTAGATCATTACAATAAGGTCATGGATAAGGGGGGATATTAAAATATTATATCCCTTCCCCTGTTTTCACCTACCTTGTGCTATAAAATTCTACAACAATGACCATCAAATAAATTAAATATAGCAGTTCAAATTTGAAATTTTGAGAATCATTTCTACTTGGGGGGAAATTTTAGTGGTAGGTGAAACTGTCAAGAAAAAGAGACAAATAGAATGTAAGAGAATAAAATAAAAATATAGCACAGTAGCAGACAAAAAAAATCTAGAGAAAATAGCAAAGAAGCAACAAACTATAGAAAACAATGGAAGTAAGGAGAAAAAAGATAGCATAGAATATAGGTAATAGAGAATGAGAATAGAAGGTAGAAAATAGAGTTTTATGAGCATCCAATTGAAATAAAAGAAGTCAAAAGAGCAATTTTTTGTAAGAGTTTAATATGCAGTTGTAGCTGGTTATGTAAGGGAGTTTAAATCAGTTTGTAAAAGAGTTTTTAGAATAATATAATATATACAATTTTGTGTTTTAGACTATCTCTGTTGTCTATTTTAACTTGTTGTAAGTGCAAATTTTTGCATTGTTGGTTGTTACCCACTTGGGCCTGCACATTATATGTATTTTATGTAAATAGAGTGTGCCCTATCGACTTTGTGTACAAATTACATAACATTGGTTGAGTAAGTTGAGGACATAAATAATATTGAATTTTTTCATTCCATTATATATTTATATTTTCTTATAACTAAAAATTCTTACTAATTTTAAGAATTAGTGAGGCTACAATTTTCATTCTATTCTATATTGAAGATCGCATACGAAAATATAGTTTATATTTAATGTATGTCATTCCTCTAACAAAATTATTTTTGTTTGAATGAAATTATGTATCTTGAATAATAGAAAATGTTATTTTTAATTATGTCTATAGGCATTCTACAATGGTAACTGTTTGGTGGAGTGTAATGGAGTGAGTTGTTTATTTTTTAGTTGGCATTGAATTTGATGTCTATTTGACCATCGCATATAAACTTTGATGTCTATTTGATGGTTATAAGTCAATTTTAATCTTAAAATTTCACATCTATTTGACCATCACTAAAAAAAATTATGTTTCTTTGGAGAAGTCAATTGAAAAAGCATGATATTTTGGTCATTCGATAGAGTTTGAAGCTCCTTTTTTTTCTTGCAAATAATCTTTCGAACCCAACATATTAATGTAACTTAATATATGTCATTATTACTAATCACTGTGAAATTGAAGGAGAAGATAAATTCATTAATAAATATAACATGTAAAAAATATAAGATAAAAACCTTGAAATCCATATCTCTCAAATATTTTAGATAAATATATTTAAGATATATATACTAATTAAAATTTATAATAGCATATAGGGGTTATGATAGCATATCTCTCCTTTTAATTTGTTTGAATTTAATACATATTAGAAACATATAAAATTTAACTTGTGAAGTGTATTCATCTGTTTAAAAAAAAATGTACGAGATACTTTCTTCTTAGCGTTCACCCTTTCATTAATTTAATCTTAAGCTAATATATCATTAGTTTATTCTTAACCTATTATTATGGTTAAAAAGCTAATATATAATTAATTTATTCTTAACCTAATATTATGGTTAAAAGTCCAGCCTTTAAATTGTTTCCCGAGTGTCAAAACCCAAACATTGGCTTTTGTTTTATGTACTGGATTGTTCATTTTATGATTTCAATCACCCCAGTTCCTACCCAAAAAAATCTATCCGCACACCTACTTATCTCCTTTCCTTCTTTGATGGTCCGCTTGAGGAATGTAATTTATTTTGGTCATTTAATGATATAAATTTAATGGATTGGTCTCAAATTTTAAAAAAACACAATAAAATCCGAGTGGAACTTCTATCGCACTATTTTTGTAACAATCTTTTGTTCTGCAATCGTAATTTTTTCTATCATACTGAAGGGAATATGGATATTACCATGGGAACTGAAACATGAAGAGAGGGATCAAATAATGCAACGGTGCCTATGCCAAGTACGGATGATGTGAAGACAGCTTGTGAACCTGCAGCTGGAGAATGCCCAACTAATGTGAATGTGGCTATGCCCACTATGCCTGAAGGCACAAATGATGTGAAAATGAAAACAAAAATAGCGTCTGAACCCTTAGGAGAAGGCTCTATTAGCGCATCCAAAAATTCAACTAAACGCTTTGAATTAAAAAAATGGAATGATATTGCCATGTAGGCTTGGGGTATGCACCTCTCAACATTATTCTTAGAATTTGTATCTACTCTTTTTGTATAGGAGAAACTATATTTGGTTGACAGTTAACAATTATTCCAAATGTTGATGTTTTGCAAATATTAAAAATGACAACTGTGCCATCTCCAGAAAGGGCATCATGGAGCTCTGTAAGTGTTTTCCTTAGAGGGTTGAAATTCATTATTTCCACACATGTTCTTATTTCTGTCACATTTTCATTTCTGTTAGAAGAGTATCTAATGATTTCTATTTTCATTTTATTTGTAGGCATTGAGTGCCAATCTAATCAAGTCAGTGCAACGTTAGAAGAATATGCAGTGGCGTGGGGTATTTTCACAACTATTTTTTTTATCGGTTACATTATAGAAACATAAAAACTAATTGGCAAACTGTTGTGTCCTGTGAAACAGGTGTATGTAACCATGCCTTCCATTATCACTGCATTACTAGGTGGCTCAAGACAAGACCATCCTGCCCTTTAGGTAATGAACATTAAATTTTTGTTCTTTATTCATTCTATTTTATTACGAACCCTAACTACAGTTTCAATATACTGTGCAATTTATATTCTTTCATGTGCCTATTCTTGCCATTTGTTGGTTCATGCAGACAATACTGATTGGGAGCTTCAAAGGTATGGAAAGTAAAGGGAATGGTTCTGCTAGCCTCCGAGTCTTACTGCAAAACAAATTTGCTTTCATTTTTGAGTCTCTGCAAGAAATTGTTTTCCGGTGAATGTAATGTATGCAATGGAAGGAGAATGGCTACAAATTGCTATCCTCTCAACCATCTTCTTATGTCATGAATGGTGTATTTTTTACAGTTACAATTGTATATAGTATTTTGTTCAGTTAGTTGAATGAATATATTATTTTGCAATCACAAGGAATTCTTCTTGCTTCTTGGTCATCAAAGTCTCCAATAAGATAAGGATTATTCTAACCTTTTATTAAAAAATCTTAATTGGCTAAGTCTACTATTCCTTTTTTTGAATGAAAATATTTTATTGCCACCATGGCCATTCTTTTATTTTTGGTTTAATTTGTCTGTTGTTTATTATTTTTTTAAATTTAAAAAAAATAAAAAATAAATTTAAAAATTATATTGATTTTAAACTTTATCTCATTCTTTTAATAATATTGAGATGTTATGGAACATAAAAATATGATAATACATATTTTTATTTATTTTATTTATTTATTTCATTTATTTTAGTATATTAAAAATATAAAAAATATTAAATATAATATATATTAGAGTTTTTTTTTTTTTTTTAAAAAGGTGTTCTGAAAATTGTTAAGTATGAAAAACGTTAGATTACATTATAAATATTTTAATAGATGGAAATTGAATTATTCTCATAAATATTATGATGCTCTTACCTTTTTTTTCTATTTATAAATATGTAATATTTCCAATTACATGAAATTCGTTTTAATTATTGGTAACAAAAGTTTTTATTAATATTGAAATAAATAAGTTTTATAATTTTATTCTATTTATTATTTAAGATATTTTTTTATATAATTAATAATGTATTTTATTTTATTAATAAAAGTATATTTTTTAATTTAAAAATATGTAAAATATATTATATATATTATTATAATGTTTAATAATATTCTACTTTTTAAATAAAATATATAATTTTATTACTATATATTTAATTATTTTAATTTAAATGTTATTTCAAACTTTTATAATATAAAATAAAAGCAATTTTCTTTTTAAAAAAATGATATTCCATTTCATATCATTGATCTCAATACAATCTTCACTATTAACATGAGGTTTTGATAATACATATCTTATATTTGTAACTAATATTTTTTTTATAATATATTTATTTACAATGAAAAGACATTAGATAAAATTGAAAATAAAATAAAAATCATCATAAATTGGCATACCTCACAATATCCTCCCATTAAAGGGTTGTATTTTTCACATTCATATATATATTTCCCCCACAAGAAATAATTTCTTAATTGTTGGTAACCAAGATTATTAAGAATTAGTTAGGTTGAGATTTTTATGTATTTAATATTTTTTATTGGTTAGGTTGGGTTTTAAAGACAGGTCCTATTTTTTACAAGAATCAAGATAAGTATAGTTATTAAAAATCAAATTTGATCAAAAAGCAATTTAACACAATAATATTAGCAAAAAAAAATAGGGACAATCATAAAATACTAAAAAATTAAAAAATAACTAAGACTCTTAGATATCAATTTCATTTCATGATCTGATGATTATATTTAGTGATTCTAACTCCTTATTTCCCTTGTCTTTTCTTTTGTTACTGACCAACATCTATTCAACTCCTTTCCCTAAATTAAGATAGGAATTAAGAGCTCAAGAACATTCCCTAGTTTATAATTCAATAAAGGAAACCTGCCTAACAAAACTTCACCTTCTAAATTGAACTTTAATTGAATTTGATCCTTAAAACCTTCACTAGATGTATGTGTGGTATTTTTTTCAAATTCTTTAACTGTGATTTCGCCATAAATAAATATTTCCATAAAGATTTTAGAGACTATACTTGGCACTTCACTTTTAACAATAACTTCAACTTAACCCACATCTTTCTACGAGGTATTTCCTTTCTTTCTTTTGATGCTTGAAAAATCATTGGCCAAATGATTAGTTTGAAAACTTCTATGACATCTAAAAAGTAGTTGTTTATAATCAATAGATTGAATAAAAGTTTTATTCCTTGTAATCAAATCTACTTAAGTCAAAAGCTCTTTAGTAACATCAATATTAACCAAGATTCAAGTATAATTTGAATGACCCCTTTCTTCTATTATGAGGTCCTCTTACCAAAACTCACCAACAAAATTATTTATGACTTTAAAAATAGTATAATCCTAAAATTGAAAACATATGTTATTATTTATTTTATTATAATATATAATTCTTATTTAAAATATAACATATTTTAAACATAAATTAAAAATTATTTAAAATATAATATATTATAAACATATAAATTATGTATTTATAATTTATTAAATTAGTTCTAAATTAAATGTTCTTAACTTTTTCTTGCTTCTTTTTCTCTCCCCTCTTTATTCAAGAAATGTTTTCGCATTGAATGTGATGTATCTTCTTTTTTCTCTCCCTTCTTTATTCAAAAAATGTTTTTCCATTAAATGTGATGTATGCAATAAAAGGACACTAAATCAAGAAAATAAATATTATAATGGTTACAAATTAGACATCCTCACAACTATATTATTATGCCATAATGGCATTGCATCCAAAAATACCACATAACAATTTTATTTTTAAATTATCCCGATTTAATAATTATATAATACTAGACAACAGCACTTACGAATAAGATAGGATACTAAGGATAGCATGACTCCAAATTATCTCCATAACACACTTAATAAGAGTTTGATGACACCTCTTAAATTACATATAGAATATAACTCACAAAACTCACAATTTTAGACACGAAGCTTTTAGGCTTCTTTAAATTGGAACTATCACCATAATATAACTAATTACCTTCAACAATAATCTTTAGGTCTTAACCATATCACATGGTTAGGAATCATAAATCAACATGTACCTTCAAGGATTATGGTGAACCTATTTCATTAGGCTAAAAATATGGTATAGTCAAACATAATATAATTGCACACAAATATTACTCATAAATTAGACATATGAACACATCTTGTTTGAAGATAATTAAGCCATAGTACTATTTATAACTAGGCAAATCAATACTTTTAGTATTTAACAAGAAGAGCATAATCATAATATTTTGCTTGGGAAAAATTAGCACAATATTTAAAAAAATAATATCAGATATAGATAGCCATTATATTAGGAGAGGTTTATATTTAAATCAAAGATTAAGGAAATGATTCAAATTATAATATTGTTTAAAATTTACATAATTATCTAAATTATGATATTGATTTAAAATTGACATTAAGGATCATAATAAAAATATAATTAGTTATTTTAAGATTTATTTATTTACAAACCTAATGTTGATAGTCTAGCAGTGAGTATGTTGAGTATTAAAAGTGAGAAGTTCTAGGGTCCATTTTTGGGATGACCATTCTTTAGCATTGTTCTCACACTAAGCTACAACAGTGGGTTATTCATAAAAAATAGTCAATGCAATGGACTACCAACTTGATGTTCAATATGATGTGGGTCGACATGTAGCTTGAAACTTATGTTCAATATGATAAGGTAAGTTCACAACCCATGGCTAGGAATATTATTCACCATTGGTTTAGGCATTTTGGAAATAAAAATGTCTATAGTTATGGGTCTATTTAAAAATCATGTTACTCAACATTTTTCCCTCATTAATGGGTCAATAATATTGTCAAAAGTGGTGAGAAGGGAAGGCAAAATGGATTAGAGGCCTCCCTTAGGTTTTTTCAAAATGAATTTTGATGGAGTAGAAAGGGGAAATCTAGGGGCATGTGGTGCAAGATACATAATTCAAGATTATGCAAGATCACTCATCTGAGTCACCTTGAAGAAGTTGGTTGATGGTGTTGGTGCCCCAAAATGCATGCAGTAGCTTTCTATGCCATGTTATAAAGTGCTCAGGCCACGTGGGATTCTAATGCTGCCATCAATATAACCAAGCCTTCCTATGTGGAGGGTGAAATGGGGAAATAAGTTCCATCAAGTAAAATGTTTACGTGGTAAACCATGGGTCCTAGTGAGAAGCTCAACAAAAGTTAGCCCATTAACTACAACAAATGAAAATTACAAATTGGTATGGCAAAGTCCATGGAAATAGCTTGGAAAAAAGTGGAAAGTGCAATGCATTTTGCACCAAACTATGTGAAAAATGTTTGGGAACTTCTAAATCCTATGGGCAACAACAGTAAAGGGATATTTGGTATAGATAGGGTTCACTAACCGAAATTTGATCATGGAAAGTGATAGTGGCATGTAGAGTTCAACTAGGGATCCACATTGCCAAAAATAACCCTAATGTATGCAAGCATGGTGGGTAAAGTCTACAGAGGTAGATAAGACAAAAGGAAGTGACAAGGTGGAACTCCAACCATTGACTACACTTTGACCTCTATGGCATAAAATGTAAATAATCCTCTAAATTTTGAAACAAAGAGAAGACCACATGAAGAATAAAAGTAAATGGCAGAAGGTGGAGTATTGCATGCACTTTGCACCAACAAAAGGTGCAATGTACAATGTGCACATGCAACTCCACATTCTACAAAATGGAGATAAGAGAATAATGTGGTAGAAATGGGAGTCTAACACGTATTTTGAATAAGCATAAAGTGCAAAATGTAAGGTACATCTAAACTTTTGGATCCCATGAAGCATGGAAGGATGGGTGGGGAACAAATCAAAAAGGTCGACAGATCTCAAATAATAATTTAGTTTTTAAAGATGAATACATAGCTGAGTATTAAAACTTTCATTTCATTTATTTACCATAAAAATCCATGAGAAAATGTCTTTTTATCTCCTTCATGTAGGTTTATGTTTGTTATTATCTTGGGTGAAGAACCTATCACTAGTAGATTACATATTTTATAGGCCTCTAATCTTGACTTTTAATTCTCAAATACATGAGTGACTTTGTTCAACACTAAAACAATATTGTCATTTGGTATTATTTTTATAATATTCCTAATTTGGATGCTAATCACCTCCTTTCATTTCATATGTTATGGCTATTTTCCAACTCCATAAAGGCTTGAATTAGAGTTGCAAGCTGCTAGTTTGCACTTGGGAAGTGTGAGATTGCATTAACATTTTTCAAGGACTACATAAAAATTTTGAATAATTTTGAGAAATGGAACATGCAATGAGTGTTTAAATATTTGAAAAGCATAAAAGGGACCCAACACTTATGCTACCATCAAGAGAATATCAAGGTTTTGAGTTTCTTGAGAGAAACATGGAATCAAGGTTTGTCCTTCATCAACTTGTGAATGATTCATATTCTATTATAATAGATCCATTCTATGGAATTAAATGGGGTTTAAAAAATATCCATGGTTGTAGGGAAGTGAATAATTTCATTGGATGCTTTGTTGGACAAGGTTTCACAGATGAAAAATTGAAAGAATCAATAAATTTTCAAGTTTCAATAAAAGGTGAAGAAGAGACCCTAGGCTCTCTGGGAAAGTTTATTGGTAAAATCACTATGAAAAAATGCAAATTCTTAAGTAACACCTTGTAAAAATGCTTGAAAGGGCATAAGAGAAGTTTGGCAGAGCTGGGAGGTTGACTTGCATTTTGCACCAACTTTTGGTGCAAAGTGTAAAGTGCGCTCCCATCTCCATATTCTACCAACTACAAAGGGAGATTTTAGTGCAAAAAACACCATGCAAATTGTACCTGGTGCCAATTTGGAAATTTGCATTTGGTACAAATTTGTATAAAGGACCAAGATTTCCCCAAAAGGTGAAAAGTGCACTTAATGCATTTATCCATTAAAAATGGGAAATATGGAAGAAATTATTAAAATATATATATATATATATATATATATATATATATATATATATATATATATGAAAAACAAGAGTGTAAAAGGGCAAATTTGTAAAAAAAGTTAAAAGTGAAAATTGTAAAAGGTGAAAATGCAAGTTTGGAGCCAAAAAGTAAAAAGGGTGAAATAAACCAAAAATATTATGTTTTTATTTGCTTTATTTGCCAAAGCTCTTCCATGGAAGAGAAATTTTAGGTTTTCAAGATCTAGGTTGGCCACTCCAAGGAAGATCACTCAAACAACCATGGACCCAAAATATTCCCATGTAATCATTACAAGAGTAGGTTGTTCCAAGGCATGGATAAGATAAAGGGTAGTTGTCTAGGAGGTTCTAGCCATGCAAGTGAGTGTTCAAAGAGCATCTCTAGGTAGTTACACAAAATATAAAGAGTTTGTTTGGCTCCTCAAATAAAAATTCTTTTCCCAAATCATTTGGAAGCATCTCTGGCCAAGAAATCAGGAAGTTTGTTGCAAATCTCCATCATTTCTTGTAGAGGCAGTTAGAGGGATCTTTTTCCTCATAAATACATGAATATTCCAAACAAGGAAGAGTTTTGTCCATCTAGGAGCATTTTGGTGTAACTTGATGAGGTGTTTTTCACCTTTGTAAGTTGAAACTCTCAGGCTCAGATTTGAAGGTTTGAAAATGTAGAAATAGTTGGCTATGTTTATGTTTCTTGCAGGTGTCTGATGAGAGACCTAAAAAAGATAAGAATTAATTGTTTAGCCTTGTTCTTTGGATTCAAACATTATATGAAGGTTGATTAAGGTAGTATGATCACTATAGTATACATTAGAAAGGTATTTCAAACTGTTTGTTGATTGCATAGGGTCAGATCAAGTATGAAGGATAAATTAGGCCTACAAGATAAGACTTAGTATATCATGTTTGTAGACCATAATTAAGGCCTAGATAAGACAATTTTATTGAAAATACAAAGAGAGAGAAGGTGAAAACCTATTTTCTTGTGGTAGAAAACATTAATATGAATTTTTTTTGTCTACTCTTTGTTTTAAGAAGAGAATATTCTCTATTCACGCCACCAACCACGTGAAGGTGGAATCTCATTTGGGGCCATTAACCTACATTAAAATTATTAGTAAAAAAATTAAATAAAAATAAACACATAATGATAAAATAATTAAAAATTAAAATACATTAAATCAAATATGTTAACTATATTAATTTGAAATGTAAGATAAACTATTCATATAATAAATGTATCAATTCAATCTAACATACCTTTGATATCAGCTTTGTTTGCAAGTGTTTCAAGAATTGATTTGTGGTTAGATTCATGCCCTTTCCACAAACTTGTATTGTGAGACTTTTCATGATATTTGATCATTTGAATATTTGTAGTGATAACTAGATTTGAATAATGAAGCACCACCATGTGTGTTTTAAAGTCTTCCAATAATAATTGTTTTATTTTTTTATAATAGTACCTATGAAGCCGGGTTCCTGTAACCACAATGGATCTAGTGTGATAAATTATCTCTTCTCCATCTATGACATTTGTGGATTTTCTTGCCTTTACACAATGACATAAGTAGTAGTTTGTTCCCTCATCATTTTCCTTAGGTACAATGACTGCAAAAACATGCACTGCATTTAAAATATAATCAAAATGTAAGAACATTTAGGAAAAAATAAATATATCACTAATATAAATATGTTTTACATTTAAATTAGGAATAAATTGTACCTAGTTGCACAAGATTTAAGATGTGGTCAAATTTAATTTATAACACCATTTCATGATCTGTTAATTGTTGGAATGAATGGCTACTCTCTATAAGTGATTTGGGTCTATAATACCATTTTTAAACATATTTTTTGACTCACACTCATTCCAATTAAATTCCATACATAGAAATTAAAAGCATGCCATATCTTTAGTATAAATAGTCCATGAACTTGAATTTGAGATTTGAATAGAGTGAAAAAACCTTAATTTAGATACTTTACTATAATATTCATACATTACCTTATGTTTTTCCTCTATTAACCAAAATAATCTTTGCACATGAGAATAATACTCTGATCCATAACCAAAAAAATCATTATACCAATTCATAATACTTGCAATATCGATCAAATTAGCACCATCATTATGCTTTCCCTACTCTTTTTTAAGGGATTTTTTTAAACATGCATTTGCACCATCATGCTCCCCTTTGTCATGTCCAGCATCAAATAAGCTCTAAAAATGTTGAACGCCATTCTTCTTATATATTCTACTTAACCAATAAAACATTCAAGAATTCTTAAATTGACCTACATAATTGTCTGACCAAATATAGTGTGTATTAAACATGATTTCTCTTGAATTCATATTTATATAAAATATTTTCAAATAACCTTAGACAAACTCTAGAGAATGTGATCTATCATCACTCATATAAAAGTGGTACTCCCTCAAAATCTTTATGTTGTCATTTGTGCTATCAAGTGTATATTTGAATGTAATATGAACAAAAATTCCAACTTGAATTGAATTATAGTATTAGGATTGCACCTTATTTTATGGTTATAGTGTGTAGTTCTTAGCAAATTCCATAACCAAAATAATGGTGTCAACTGAGAAGTTGTCCTTGCATAGCTTGAATTAATTATCTAACCATTTTGATTTTTGTGTGTCTTGCATATTGGTAAACAATATTTTTCTTGAATTTAAACATGAAATCAAATACAAAAAATTTGGTCATGACAAACTCACATTTTGATAACCCTTTTACATCTTTTAACATATACTTTATATATTTTTCTTCTTATAATCAACTAGTTGCTTTCCAAATTCATGAAAAATTTCTTCATGTATATAACTCATCAAATTTTACAAACCACCACAACTGTTACATGTTCCATTTAAACATTATTTGACAAAAAAAACTATCCCTCAAGTCTTTGACAAAAAATACTTTGGATTAATTCTCTTGATGTCTTAGGTGGGGAAGACACTATACATTCTTACATAACCTTGTCAGTATGTAAAGTAAACGTATTTAATGAAAAATATAAAAATGCATAACAAATTCAACATATGCCCTAAAATAACATGTGGTGCATGCTTGGTTGGTTCTAACATCAAAAGACTTGTAAATCTCAAATGACATTTGGCTAATTATCAATTGGCCATTAAATTTTTCTATAAATTTTTTATAAAATTTTGTCTAGGTCATGTCTAAGAAATGTTTTGCATGTGGATCCTAGTTTTTTGAATTTTTTATTCTTTTAACAACATATTTTACATTAGATGAGACCCTTGTGTTGTCATGTTAAAAAATTTCAATCAAATTTCTTACTACTTCAATGAATACCTTATCTTTTTAGGGGAGTCTACCACTAAACTTCCAACAATCCTTGAGTGAAGGTTCATTAAACCTTATTCTTATTTTTACAATATTTATTAGAATTTTTCTATCCAAGTTCAAGGATTTACTTGTTTCACTAAGAATTCAAATTTTAGATGTTGACTTATTCACTATAGATTCTATTATTACTCGTCTTAACATAATATTATATTTTTTATGACTTTTATTACCTATTGCTTTAAATACATTAAATAGTTTCTTTACTATTGCATTACTTCTTACCTCCATGTTGGATGTTCTTAACCCTAGATTATGCATCACATGGCTTTTTTTGCATTTTATTTAATTGAACAAATAGTGGACATCATTTTGTATGGTTTTTATTCTCAAATGCATAGTCCCATATAAATTAAGCTTGATGTTGAACTAATATTTTTGGCATTTTATATTCCATAGGTTTTATTATTTTCTCATCTATTTTAACCAAATACCTTGGTTTTTGTCTCATTATCCTTGGATATGTGTGTGAGGAACTATATTTTGTATTAAATTAGGTGGTGTTACCACATCAATCATATCAAAGACAGTGCATGGTTAACTATCTATATTATAACCTCCAGGTGAATTTAATTCCTCTTCATTAGGAGAGACATGAATTGGGGTCATTATTTATTGTTGATGATCCCCATGCTAAAAATTTTCACTATGGATGGATGTTTCATTATATTGTGTTTCTTCATATGTTTCATCACTCAATACAAATTCATTAGTTACATGTTCTACATTTTGAATTTCATCATTCAACAATGATTGATTGTAATCTCTTATATCATTTGAATACATATCCAAATTAAATCCCAAGGAATTAGACATATTAATTTCATTTGAAATATTACCTAATGTGGAAGAAGTACCTTCACCTTGCTCAGAAGCTCTTATGGGTTCTCTCCTATCTGCTTATCTTTTTCTTTCCTTTTCTCTCTTCACTTCAATTTCTTCATTTGTTAGCTCTTTAATTAGTCTTTTGCGATGATGAATTAACCTTATTATTTATCTTTATGCAAATAAATCCAAGTCTAGAGTATAAATTGATAAATTTATAGTAATATAAAGATAAATTAAATGAAGAATTTGAAGACTTTGTAGAGTTTCAGAATAAAAAACTAGTTTAAAGTTTGTAAAATGTCATATTAATGAGTGAAATTCATTTGAAAACAAGAGAAATACATGAATAATAAAGGATGTACACCCTTTCACAAAGCATGCACACCCTATTTTGATGCATAGATCAAAATGGATGAAAACATTAAGTGAGTTTTGGATCTTGAAAAGGGTGTATGCCCTTTCAACATTTCAATCTTTCCTTCTACATTTTCCCTCCAAAATTGTTTTGGGTATCAACTTGGGAAGGTCCGAACCTAGCCTGAAACTAGCCATGGAGTAGCCCACTTGGTTTTTAAAAAATTTAGGAGTCTTTTTCATCTTTATTGACACATCTAATCAGGGAGATTTTATTAATTAAAAAAATATTATATGGGTTTGTAGAGAGGAAAATGAAGTTTTTGAATATATAATTTTTTTCATGTTAAACTATTTTTTATAATTATTACTTAATTTATACAAAACATAACTCATTATGGATTCTATACATATTGTTACAAATACTTTTATAATTTTTTGACCGTTAGTCAAAATTTTATAAAAGTTATACCTGACCAATCTATGCATCGTTAGCTATGATTTTTATGTATTTAATGTTAAAAAGTTGTCTTTATACAGTTACAATTTTAATTTTATAACTATCTTGACTTCATAAAACTATATATATATATATATATATATATATATATATATATATATATATATATATTAAAAAATTAATTAAAAAAATATCTTGATTGATCTTTAAATTTTCATGTATATATATTAAAAATTTAATAAAAGAAATATCTTGATTGATCTTTAAATTTTCATGTATGCATATATTAAATTTCATACATCAATTCATTCATTTACTCAAAAAAATGTGTCTATACCTATGGAGTCTCCTCTTTTCACTATATATATATATATATATATATATATTTAAAAAATAATTAAAAAATATCTTGATTGATCTTTAAATTTTTATGTATGCATATATTAAATTTCATACATCAATTCATTCATTTACTCAAAAAATATGTGTCTATACCTATGGAGTCTCCTCTTTTCACCAAAAAGGTCAATCCATTGTCTTAAATGTATCTATTTTATACACTTTTATCATCTAGATATTAAAATATATATATATATATATTTAGAAATTAAATTCAAACTGATACAATTTGTATTATTACATCATTATTAAATTATTTTTCCAAGTGTCTCTAAGATTCTCTCCAAGTTCAACAACTGTAATCTTCGAAAGAAATGTCACTTTATACCCCCCCCCCCTCCCTCCTTTTATCCTCTATTATCCTATGTTTGCCCTTAAATTATCTTCATTATAGATATTTACATGATAAGATATGATGTGATACTCAAATATTTTGTGATGATGATTGTAATTATTATATTTTACATCATTTACATTATTATATACCTTTTAAAATCTAAATATTACATATCTTCACTCATTGTTACTTTTAGTAACCATTAATTTTATACTTATTTAACTTCTTAACTAATAATTAGTGGATATACATATATATCATGGTATATAATCATTTTACTCATGTAAAATATTATATATTCTCTATTATTATCATTTTTATATGTTTGCACATTTTATGGCATCATTCCCTTATTTTACAACATTGTTCCCTTTTTTTGAGACATCACTCTCTTATTTTACAACATCATTCCTTTATTTCTCATTATGTTTTAATGTTCATATAAATCCTGCCAACATCATCCCTGAACTTAAACATTTATCTCATCCATGAGATAATTTAAATGAATAATCTTGTCATCCTCTTGCGGTTCTTCCTTTTCATTCATGATAAAGTACTCTTCATTTCCAAAGTCATTAGTTTTCTTTGAAATATACCTCATTCTTTATGAATCATTATTTTCTTTCATTTATTCTATGACAGCATTATCTTATTCCATGGAATCATTATCTTATTCTAAGGCATTGTATTCTTATCCTCCCAAGTAATTTTTTTCTTCCACGGTGTGAAAAAAATTACACAAATTTTAAATAGTTGTGTGGATTTGGAACAAGTATACACATTATATGTTCCTAAATAAGAGTATCTAGTGGATAAAGTTGATCAAGATAATAAGTGGTTATATTGATAGAGGGAAAGTTTGCATGAGTAAAATGTCCAAATATGTCAAATGTGTCAAACTTGATGTTACAAAAGTGTATAATACCAAATTTAGGTATCTACAATTCTTTGGGGAAGTATTTCCTTTCTCAAGTATATCATCACTAAATCTCCTTCTGTTGGGAAATACGGAAGCACACAATTGATTACCAAGCAACTTAACATGCAGAAATTAACCAGAATACACAAGTAACTAGAATTCAAAAACAACACAGAATATGAGAGACAATACACAATTGTATTAATACTCTTCCAAAAGAAAATACAACAAATAAGATTGCCACAGTTCTTCCTTACACACCTCTAGGGCTCCCACACCTTTAGGGCATAAACAGTAAATCTTCCCTCAAAGCTCTCTCTCTTACGGTCCCAACACACAACTCAAACACAGAGTTGGTGTTCACCTCCAACCAGTCAGTATCCACTACTGCCAATACACCAGTGCTCCATGCACTCCACAAGTGCTCCATGCACTCCAAGTACACAAACATACTTCAAGTAGATCTCCCTTGAACTATAACAACCTGCAACTCAATATGATCTTACTTATGGAAGGAACTACCTTGCCTTCCTCTTTACTCTCTTTTTAAGTACACACTGTACTCCAAGTAGATCCTCCCTGATCCTGCTCCCTGTTGTGTTGTTATCCTCCCTGATCTTGCACCCCTACAAATCAATCTAGTTCAGCACACCTGCAAACCTAGATCATGCACACACATACAGTGCAGATCAATGATCTTACTTACCATGCAGATCTCCAAACATGGCCTTGCACACCTGCGAACCAAGATCCTACAAACTTGAAGAACCCTTCTGATTTTCCAAAACCAGCACCCACACTTGGCACTGTTGTGGAACTAAGAGGAACACCCTTGCTCACCTCACACACAGAAGGAGCTAACTTTGCTCAACTCAAACTAGAACACTTTTCAATACATCCCATGAGTCTCTTAAAAAGATCTCATACAAACAATAATTAGACACCTAATTACAATAATTAGATCCACAGCTTCTAGTCTAAAATTGGCTCTTAACATGCAAACACTTGGTTCGTTAACTAACTATCTGTGAAACTAAAAATTTAAACTGCACAGGCAACCGACGTCAGTCCATGTCTACTTGGAGGTGATCGATGCCAGCCGATCCCTAACTGACATTAGTTGCTCTTCCTGTCTAATCCTGTCAACGTAAGTTGGCCTGACTAACG
Source organism: Torreya grandis (assembly GCA_037957365.1). Lineage (NCBI taxonomy): Eukaryota > Viridiplantae > Streptophyta > Pinopsida > Cupressales > Taxaceae > Torreya > Torreya grandis. The sequence goes on along the minus strand of JARHVA010001380.1, from coordinate 3,324,119 downwards.
TCGGTGTCTGTGACACTTTAGCAACCTCCTTCCCTATTTGCATCAGTGAAGCTTTTAGCTCCACAACCTAACAATCTCCCACTTGGAGATAAATAGCTGCACTATACCTATACCTGTACCCCATCTAATCTATTTCCTGGCTTGTATCCCTCTTCAAGCTCAACCTTGAAGACCAACCACCACAACACCTATGGTGAACCCCCTGTCATCCGAGTAACCTGCCACATCCGAACCTACAAACCCATGTAGTGAAGTCCTGACCCTGCATAGCATGAATCCCTGCCACTGGTCCCTCTCAAATACCTGAGAACCCACTTCCCTGAATTGGCTCCTAACTCTCTGACAGCACCCACTGCTTAGGCAAACTCAGGTCTATACCAGACCTCATGTGATTTTGGACACTGAATTGTCTAGCCCTTGGTGTGATCCGATTCTGCATCTTGCATATTGATCCTCGCTAACACTTGATTCACATTAGCTCCCACTGGAGAAAAAATCAACCTGTGATCTTCCATGTCTCTCATGCCAAAGAATTTTGCTACTCCAAATTCCTCATGACATGCCACTAAACTAACCTTACCTTTAGCTCAGCAAAACCCTGTATGTCTGAACCTGCACCAAGCTCATCCTCCACATACAGTAACAAAATAATGTTGTGACCATCATCCACCTAGTAAGACAAACACAATGGTTATACTGACATTGACTAAAGCCCTGCTTTGTCATCCACCCGGTACCACCTATCAGCACTGTACCACTGTCCAACAGCTTCCTCAAGACCATATACCCTGGCTTTCTGTCTCACGTATCCATTCACTCTATTCTTTAACTAAGGTATCCATTCATCTCTCAGTGCTTTCTTCTGGCTGGCAACCCTACCAAATCTCCCACTTGGTTCTACATCATATTCCTGCCATGCTCCCACTATTTCCTAGATCCTTCCTGCTCTGCAGTGAGCAACGAGTATAAAGAAGAGGAACAATGAATTTGAGGCTTACTTACCACTTTTAGTCCTCCATATGGGCATTTGAGACTCCTTGACAGCTTGTTATCCACCCAAAATCCGTTACAGTGACCGACCTCGATCACCACATAGTCTGCATCTGACCGATGTCAGTTTCCATGCACCTATCCTGACTACCAACTCTATCAATGTCGGCATCCCTGTTGCTAACATCGGTCCTCCTGACCGACGTCGGTCTTATCTATTGCCGACATTAGTCCTCCTGATCGACATCGGTCTTACCCTGCCTGACATCATTGACTTCAGTCTGCATATGATCGACATCGGCACCTATCTATTTGACATCGGTTCCTCTTGACCGACATTGATACCTGTGTTTCCCTGTGAGTGATGACTTTTTACCTATGAGCTTTCTTTGAATCAAATCCCTGTCCAAACTGCTCTACTCAGAGTTACTCAGCCTTCTCCAGTGATCTCTGTCTGCCATCTCCTCCATAAACACCAAGGCTTTCTAGTTCTTAAGCCTATCAAACACATCTGACTTCCTCTTAAGAACATGCATCTCCTTCGTGCTTATGTGACCAAGCCTAAAAAGCCACGTCTCCACAACAAAAGAAGAATCAGTAATATAAGCAAGTAGATAAAGAGTACCTACTTTCTTACCACCAGCTAATTCAAGTGTATCCACTATGAGAGTTCTTGTGCATCTCTCATCACCCAACTTTTCTAAATAAATTAGCCATATCTTTAATATTGGGACCTACATGACCTCCTTCAACACCCATGTGTTGGCCGCCTGTAATTTCAGCTTCACTTCCCCTTTGCCAATTCTTTGGCAAGGCACACCAGCCCCTAAATAAATCTTTCTAAAGTCTCTAAAGACGTTACCATGGAAAAATACTCTATTTTGGACTGCATGGAAAGAGGCAACAAAATCTATAAGACAAGATTCTACTTTATCCAAGAAACCTCCCAGAGCATACTGTGTAACAACACCTGCAACATCTGCTTCTTCAGTTCCTTCATGCTGATCTTCTACCAACCAACAATATTCTTTTCCCTGCTCTTTCTTTCCATAGGACCGTAATTGACCATTCGTGCTTTTCAATTCCTCCATTCTTAGCTTACTTTCTTCTATCATTGTTATACTCCCACTCAATCAGAAACCCCTGAGAGTGACCTGTAACCAAACACAAAACCTACTCCCTGCAACCTTAGCTCTGATACCACTTTGTTGGGAAATATGGAAGCACACAATTGATTACCAAGCAACTTAACATGCAAAAATTAATCAGAATACACAAGTAACTAGAATTCAAAAACAACATAGAATATGAGAGACAATACACAATTGTATTAATACTCTTCCAGAAGGAAATACAACAAAGAAGATTGCCATAGTTTTTCTTCCTTACACACCTCTAGGGCTCCCACACCTCTAGGGCATAAATAGTAAATCTTCCCTCAAAGCTCTCTCTCTCTTACGGTCCCAACACACAACTCAAACACAGAGTTGGTGTTCACCTCCAACCAGTCAGTATCCACTACTGTCAGTACACTAGTGCTCCATGCACTCTAAGTACACAAACGTACTTCAAGTAGATCTCCCCTAAACTGCAACAACCTACAACTCAATCTGATCTTACTTATGGAAGGAACTACCTTGCCTTCCTCTTTGCTCTCTTTCTGAGTACACACTGTACTCCAAGTAGATCTTGCCTGATCTTGCTCCCTATTGTGTTGCTATCCTCCCTGAGCTTGCACCCCTGTAAATCAATCTAGTTCTACACACCTGCAAACTTGGATCATGCACACACATACACCTGCAGATCAATGATCTTACTTACCATGCAGATCTCTAAACGTGGCCTTGCACACCTGTGGACCAAGATCCTACACACCTGAAGAACCCTTCTGATTCTCTAAAACCAGCACCCACACTTGGCACTGTTGTGGAACTAGGAGGAACACCTTTGCTCACCTCACACACAGAAGGAGCTAACTTTTCTCAACTCAAACTAGAACACTTTTCAATACATCCCATGAGTCTCTTAAATAGATCTCATGCAAACAATAATTAGACACCTAATTACAATAATTAGATCCATAGCTTCTAGTCTAAAATTGGCTCTTAACATGTAAACACTTGGTTCGTTAACTAACTATCCATGAAACTAGAAGTTCAAACCGCACAGGCGACCGACGTCGGTCCCTGTCTGCCTGGAGGTGACTGACGCCAGCCGATTCTTGACCGACATCGATTACTCTTCCTATCTAATCCTGTTGACGTCGATTGGCCTGACTGACACCAGTGTCTGTGACACTTTAGCAACCTCCTTCCTTGTTTGCATTAGTGAAGCTTTTAGCTCCACAACCTAACACCTTCTTCAAACAAATTTGGCCTTTTGGTTACATCCATTTCCACATCATACTTATCATCACTTGCTTGTATCTTAATTATTACTTCATCTTACAAGTTTTGTATGTGACCTAAAAAAAATTTGCATCATCACTAACCCATTTTGAAATTGGTAATTGCACCACTTTTAAAACACCTTTTCTCACTGATTCAATCACTTATTTTTTTAATTATGCATATTCTATTGGGTTTGTCCTATAATTTGGTTGATTAGGTATATATGATCCTATAATTAAATAAATATAGTGTTGAATGTCTCTTTTTGGTGCTAATCCATCTATCAACTCATCAAGAACAATATCTTAATATTATTTTAATAATTTTGTTTCCTCTGCTAGTATTTGCACATCCTTGGATTCTTTCTTCTTTTCCATTAATGCATAAAAAATATTGTCATCTTCAGCTCCTTGATAAATTATTTTATAGACAATATGTTTTCTACCTTACATTCTTCCTTAAGAGGTATTAAAACTATCCTTAATCCATCCTTCCAAAAAGTGTATGTGTTCTTCTCACAATCATGGACTTATTTCCCATCATATTTTCATGGTCTTCCCAACAACACATGGCACTCATCAATTGGGATAACATCACACCATATTTCATCCCAATGAGTATTTACTATGGTAAACTTCATTAAACACCTCTTATCAATAGTAAAATCATTTCCTTTTTTAAACCAAGAAATATGGTAAGAATGCAAAATATTTTCACAATATAGACCTAGTTTTCCTACCATTTATTTAAAAACTATATTTTCATAATGGTTTCCATTACTAATAACCTTACACACTTTCCCTCTTTAAGTGCACCTTGTTCATAAAATATTAGTACGAATCCATGAGTCATCATTGTCTTCATTATGCATATGCTCTTTCTTTAGAGCTATCATTGTCTATCTCCTCATAAAAGTCTTTTTAGCATCTATCACAAATTATGCATTCTATTTATTTCTATCAACCTTAGCCAAATTTACTTTTGGTTTCTCCTCTTGTCTCCTTTCTTTTACATAATAGTGAGCATAATTAAGCACTTTGTGCCACTTCATCTCTTAAATCCTCTTCCTATTTTTTAATTCTAAAACCATTGTCTAGCACCTTTTTGTCTTCCCACCATATTTTATGATTCTTATGTTGTGGAATAAACTCCAACTCATTCCATTAATATGGATGATATTCTTCTCTTCATCTTAGGTGCTCTTTAAAAATCACACCTACTTTGCTTCTCTTTTGTGTTCATAACTATTTGATAGGCACATTTCATGTTATTGATTTTGTGCATGCTTAACTCATCTTGAATAGAAAACTTTAAAATGTTTACATGCATTTCATCCATTTTCTCCTCTGTTTCTTCACACTACACTTTAATGGATATATTTTAAAATTCACTTGTGAAAACTTGTATTTTGTTTTCTTTTTACCTTATAATTTGAAATCTTATGTAGAGAGATCATGAATAGTGCAAAGGAAAGAATGTTTCTCTCAACTTCTTATCCATTTTACACTATGTCTTGATATTTTACCTATGTTTCCTTTATCTTTCCTTATGTAAATGATCCCATCATATCATGACATGACCCTTAAAATTGGTATATGTAAATTTCACCTTCTTCTCCTCTACCATATTCTTCCACTCAAAAAGATTTTTCATACTATTTAACTCATTTATTAGCTCCTCTAGTATTATACTACCCCCATACTATTAAAATTCAAAATGCATTTCTTCATTATTTCCTTATAATTACTTAACCAGTCTCCAAAAAAATGTGGCTCCTCTTGTTCTTCCTGCTCTTTCTAAATCTTTATTTCTTGCTCTCTTTCTTATCCTTTTTTCCTTACTCTCTGGCTTACAATAATCCCTACGATCTCTTCAATTCTCTTTTATAAATATATTAGATTCCTATGAATTTGAGCATAGTCTCCTCTTCTCACCATCGTTAATCACAAATATTTGTCTTTCAAAAATAAAATTTAAAACATAGGAAAATTTCCCACATAATCTTATCTTAATTTTTATTCCCATAGTTAAACTTGCTTTGATACCAAATAATGGGGCTAAGAGTGAAACAATTCTAAAAAACATTATTGAATTATAAAGAATAAAACTAAGCAATAAAAGAGAATTATAAATCTACACTATTCTTCTAAAAAAATATAAAAGTTATTTTATTCTTCATAATTCATAGATAGAGTTGTCATGCATAGCTAAAATCTTATTAAAAGATGATATAATACTTTAGTTTTAAAAAACTTGTTATTTTTAACAATTTTTAAAAACTATTATTTTTAATAAATTTTACACGTAAACTCAAATAGGCATACAAAGCTCCCTTACTCTCACACACATCTAAAATAAGTTCAAGAGTGACATGCAACTACAATTTCAAACCTAGTTATAATAATATTATAAATTATAAAAATAGAGAAAATAAAATGTAAAGATTTTGACCTTTAGATGATCTATTTTGTGCCTTAAAATGTGCCAAAAAATCCACTAAGAAGCTAGTGCAGCTTGTGGCTACATGAAGATCTTTGAGATCTTAGTTTTTTTTAAATGGGAAAAATGGAGTCTTGAGTCAAAATTTATGATTTTTTCAAGGTAAGCTCTTGCATCAAATTTAAACAAGCTTTTCTCATAAGTACAAAGAGGGGGTGACCACCTTATTTAACCCCTATACATGATTCTAACTAAACATTTTCATATAACCAATTTTAACAAATTAACATAGTCTAAAACAAAAAAAATTGCATTTTAATTTTTCCACATAAGGCAAGAAAAATATCCAAAAAGGAAAACACATAGGCCCATATTTTTTCCCATAGATTCTAAGGTAGAAAAAAATTAAACAAGATACATACACCATAAAATACCAATTTACACACATTTAATACTCAATCAAACACATTCACACATCAAATTAAATAGGGTTTCCAATGAGGATGGTCTACTTCAAGGTTTTTACAATATCCTCACTTGAACCAAGCTCCTAAGATCTTTTTAAGAACTCAAAATCCAATAACTAAGCTATAACTCTTTGCATATGTATAAAATTCTATAATTCTTCTCATCATTCTCCACTAGACACATGACATTATCTCAAATTCCAAGACCTACCATTATCTCTTAAAAAAATAACCAATGCATTTTCAAATTTTTTATTTCAAACATGCATCTAGGTCTATTGGTAAACTAATAAATGTGTAAACCTTCTCTAGGTGGAGGTTAGGTTCCTCAAAACCTAGCATCCTAATAATCTTGTAATTTACCTCAGTATCTCTCTAGCCTTATGAGTTTTCCTCAATTTTCTTCCACTAGATATGCCTTTCGTATAGAGGTTACTTGGGTTTGAGGAGAGAAAAGGTGAACAACTCTAATTATATCAATATTCAAGACCCTATTCCATATAATCAAGTCTAAAAATCAGCCCTTATATTGATTCATTGTACCACTACCATGATAATTATTATGAAACTAAATTATCCTTCTCTATATTAAGTTCTTTGATACAAAACAATCCTAAAATATATCCTAAATTACTATCTCACTAGTTAAGCAGAGCTTTCATTCCCCATTCCTCCACTAGATCCTAGCTATAGCTCTAAGAAGGAGGATAACAAATTGTGCTCTAACATTGGTCTCATATGAGGGATACATAAATAACTACCCAAACCAAATAACCAATCCTTTATACCAAAACCATATATAGATTCTCCAAAATTTGGTGGATGAAACCTCAATAAATCACCAATAATTCCACCTACCTCTACTTTAGGCTGATGATGTTGATCATACCTCTCATTATGTGGTGAATCATGTCTCTCCACCTACTATTGTGAATGGATAAGAGACCTTTTTCTATGATGGGAATGGCTATGATACCTCTCCTTAATCCTAGGAGGATTATGGTACCTCTCTTTGTGTTAAGAAGCCTCCAGTGAATATGTGAGAGAATGTCTTTATGACTCCTTTTTACCTATAATTAATCTATCATGTAGTACTCCCATCATCTTATATAAATGAAATAAGATTTAAATATACTAGGGCATGTTGTTTTTATACTATTTGGGTTTGTTTACACCTAGCTTAAGTGTCAAGTGCCTCTTTTTTGTGAGGCATGTTACATGAGCACAAGATGAATGTTAGATTATTGTAGAAGGAAAAGCCAACTAAACATCTATAGATGTATTAATATTGAAATTGGGATCTAATATCAATATGTCATGTATAAAATTTAAATGTCAAAAGTCACTACAATGTTAAAAAAATAGTAATTATGAAATCACTTATCTATGATAGACATTTAAATATGGTAATAGGTACTTGACAATGTTAACCTTTGACACATCATAAACTAGTTAATTTACACCCAAATGCATAGCTCTTATTTATCATTATTATAACCCATTTATATATAAATGGGATTGATTGTTTATTTTCCATCACTACTACACACAAATTTCTAAGTTCATGTTTAAACATATGTTACAATACTCTCAGAATACCTCCAACTCAATAAAATTTTCCCTAATCTTTCAAGACAAGTTCACACTAGGAAGAAAGGTCCATCATTGCAAAACTATCCACCTATAGTAGCTTTGTATCCACATCAAATAATGGCTAGTTTCCAAATTTGGAATACTCATTTAGGTCTTCATGCACATTTTCCAAGGTCAACTAAAGTAAATTATCAAAATATTTTAATATAAATACACATAAAATATCATTCATTATTCATATGTTGAAACTACATTTGATAATTTATACATTATTTCACATTGAGAAAATCTACCTTATTCTTCCAAAATTCAAGATATTTCAATAGGAACACTCATAAACCAAGTCTAAAACATCTCAAAGAAAGTCAAGATTTATCATTGTCAAGTATCAAAACCATATTTATAATTGCATATGTATTAGTCAAGGAGAAAAATTGCACCGTCACCCTAGGTGGGATAACTACATGAGGGTTGATTCCCTCATTAGTGTATCTAAATCCATATGCAGTGGTCAATCATTAAGGGGGGAATAGCATCAGTTCAACCCATTACACTCCCCCTTATTTTTCTTAATTTTTAAACTCTCATAAAGACCCCTAAGGTTTTTTATGTAAAGAGGATGAAAATATTAATCTATGTACATCACAAATATAATTGAAACATCTCATTCTAGTTAGCAGAGACATGCATAAAAGGTAAAAAAATCACTATTTCATCATAGTCAACATAAACAAGTTTATAGGCAAAGGACATGGCTAGCCTATGCTATTGTTTAGGGAACAAGATATTATCTAGGAAAATTCATAGATTTTTCCTCTAATCCTACACTATCACATTCCTACCCTTTTCTATTTTCATTATCAAACATCAGTTACAATAACTTGGAAAAGTTTGCAGTCAACAAAGATGACCAACATGTGTTATTATCCAAGGCGAGCAGACCTGTCCAGTAGCATCTTCAAAAGATATTATTTATTTTTAAAAATCATAGTCCTATTTATTTCTAATTTTCATTATCAAATATCCAAAATGGTTGACTAGGAATTGGATCTAAGCTAGGTTATTTTTTTCTATTATTTTCCAAAAGTACTATGTTTTCATAGTTAGCAAGCTACAATCAAAATGGTTATTTATTTTATATATTTAGCATTATAGTATTTTAAATTTGTATACATATTAAATAACATTTGAATTATTAAATTGAATATATGGTAACTTGTACCCAGAAGATGGAGGATGCAGATAAGCAAAACTTGAAAAGTGAATTTTAGGACTAGAGCGAGACTTATGACAATGGAGAAGATGGAGTAAACATAATAATCCTTTTATATATATGAATAGGATTAGATTTGATAGTGTATAATATAGATAAGGAATGGAAGCTCATGAAAGAGAAAGAGAAGATGGAAAAGATGAGGATAAAGAAATAATAGGGCCTAAGAGAAGAGAAAGTGTGGATGAGAGTGCAAAGATAAATAGAGATATTAAAGAAATGGAAGAAAGTAGAAAGAAATAAGAAGATCAAGTATATTGGTTAAAAGTTAGCTTTAAATTTCATCTAGAAGTGAGTATATTATTTGGAGAAGAAAGATAACAGCCTTTAAAATAAATTATGTTAAGTCATGGTTAAAAGCATGTTCAAGTTCCAATACAGAAGTTAGTATAAATAGTACATGGTTTGACTCTTTTACAAATAAATTGTGAAATATAGTGAATACATCAAGAAATTTTTAGATAGGAATAAATTAGTTGAGATACTATTTTAGGTCGTAGTCAATCTCAATACATTGCCCAAGTCTAGTCTACCACCATTCATTTCAAGTGTTTCAACATTAGTCATGGCTCTGAATCCATGAGTTTTTGTCACATTAACACCATATGATGGGTCTACTAACACTGAGAAATAACTACTAACTTTCAAAATGAAATGGAAAATTAAAAATGTAATTGTAGATGATGTGAAGAAGTGTGAGCTCATAGGATCTTTAGCAGGATGAGATCTAGAGTTCATATACAAAATAAATTTTTACAAACTAAAATTTAAATATTTCAAAGACTATCTGATATGTGAATTCAAGGTAAATAAGTGTGTGAGTAAAATAATCCAAGAGATAAAAGAGATTTAGTAAAAATAAGGTGAATTATTGTGGGATTATGATCACATATTTTTAGATGTAATGAATCGAGTATACTTTCTATTCTAAGACATAGATAAGATTACATGGTTTGAAGAATTCCTATGACCTAGGATTAGGTTTGGCATTATTCAAACAAGTTCAAAAATAATATGGATGCTATAGTAGTTGTGTACCATGTGGATCAGATATAATATTATGGAGATCACCCATAGCCTAATTTTAAAACTGGTGCAAAGATAGAAGTTGTGTTTTACAATATGATGATCACAATGAAATTAATGTGCCTAAGATAGACTTCTGGTGTATGGAATGTATAAAATATGTGCACCATCAGAATGTCTACCCAAAATTTAATATTGAATTCTATAAAATCTATTATGTAAGAGGGCATGTGACTACTAAGTGCCATTGATTACATTAGTACATTCAACCTCAAACTTTGTACTATAATTTATGTTAATTACATAATCACAATGACATTAATTTTCAACCCATCAAATAATTGAAGGAATACTTCATGAAGAATGTCTTTGTATTAGCATCATAACATATTCATTCTACAAAGCCAAGGATTCATAGTGCACATATATAGACATGACTTTTACAAAGCAAAATGTTCCTAGATGGTTTCTAACCTCACCAAAGACTCTCACAGGTTAGACACCATAGGCTCTATAGTCTCCTCAATACCATATGGGATGGACCCTCCCCATCTCCTCAATATCAATAATTTTATAATGTTGCATCACCACAAAAACAACAATCAAATTGGGCTCCATCTTCTCCCTAAAGAATGTATGGGGAATATAATGGATAACAACAACAAAGTTAGGTCTCCCATTAGAGGCAAGCATGATATGAGGTTAGCAATATTCATGCTAGGGTTTCCAATAAAGACAAGGAGGATATAGAGGAGGCTACAAATCTAGAAACCAAAGGGGTAATCACAAGCAAGATGAATAATAAGGGTGTCAACCAATTGTTTATTATTTGTGATGAGAGCTTAACAACTTTGCACAAAAATTCCACATTAATCCTCAAAGGCAAATGTATTACACATATTATCTAGTTTTGAAGCAAAACCACACTAAGGATTATCCAATATTAGAAAAATAGAAAAGAGAGAATCTAATGTCAAATGTGGATTTGATCAATTCAAACCCTAAGGGTTGTGAACTCCTATAATAAATGGTGTGGCATTGACTTTATCACATAAAAATGTTCTTTTTGAATACTATTATAGTTAGATGATCTATATAGGATACAACTTCACTTTGGAACCAAGTATAGTTAAAACATTCATTTAACAAAAATGATTTTGACAGCCTCTCTGAATTGGTAGGGCATTATTATAACAGATGAATTTGTGAGCAGCAGAGTCAAGTGTGCCCTATCAACTTGGCATATAAATTACCTAACATTGGTTGAGTAAGTTGAGGTAATAAATAATATTGAATATTTTCACTCCATAATATATATAAATTTTTCTTATAACTAAAAATTCATTATAAATATCCAAGTCTTTACTAATTTTAAGAATTAGTGAGGCTATAATTTCCAGTCAATTTTATATTGAAGATCACATACGAAAATATAATTTATATTTAATGTATGTCATTCCTCTAAAGAAAATATTTTTGTTTGAATGAAATTATGTTTCTTGAATAATAGAAAATGTTATTTTTAATTATGTCTATAGGCATTTGACAATGGTAACTGTGGGGTGGAGTGTAATGGAGTGAATTGTTCTTTTTTCATTTGACGTTAAATTTGATGTCTATTTGACCATCACATACAAACTTTGATGTCTATTTAATGATTACATGTCAATTTTAATCTTAAAATTTGACATCTATTTGACCATCGCTAAGAATTTTTTATTTTTATTTGGATTAGTCAATTGAAAAAGCATGATATTTTGGTCATAAGGTAGAGTTTGGAGTTACTATATCTAGATATATGTCATTGTTACTATTTACTGTGAAATTGAAGGAAAAAATAATAAAATTATTAATAAACATATGTAAAAAATAAAAGATAAAAACCTTAAAATTGATATCTCTCGACGTAAATACATATATTTAAGATATATATACCAATTACAAAATAATATGGATTCTTTTATACTACTAATTTATTGTTATTCTAACTTTTTGTAATTAAAAATAATAATTTATTTTGTGGATGGAATAGAAAATCTACTTCACGTTGCTGAGCACATTGTAATCATTCTAAGAAGGGTTATGATAGCACATATCTCCTTTTAATTTGTTTGAATTTAATACGTATTAGAAATATATAAAATTTAACATGTGAAAGTCTATTCATCTGTCTAAAAAGAATGTAAGAGATATTTTCTTCTTAGCGTTCGCCCTTTCATTACTTTAATCTTAAGCTAATATATCATTAGTTTATTCTTAAGCTAATATTATCGTTAAAAGTCCAGCCTTCAAATTATTTCCTGAGTGTCAAAACCCAAACATTGGCTTTTGTTTTATGTATTGGTTTTTTCATTTTATCTTTTCAATCACACCAGTTCCTACCAAAAAAATCTATTCTCAAACCTACTTATTTCCTTTCCATCTTTGATAGTCGGCTTGAGGAATGTAATTTGTTTTGGTCATTTAATGATATAAACTTAACGGATTGGTTTCAAATTTAGAAAAACACAATAAAATCCGAGTGGAACTTCTATCGCACTATTTTAGTAATAATCTTTTGTTCTGCAATCGTAATTTTTTCTATCATACTCTAGGGAATATGGATATTACCATGGGAACTGAAACATCAAGAGAGGGATCAAGTAATGCAATGGTTCCTATGGCAACTACGGGTGATGTCAATATGGATATTAAGACAGCCTGTGAACCTGCAGCTGGAGAAGGCCCAATTAATGTATAGCCAGGACCATAATTTCGTTGCACTCAAATATTTCTAATTCTGTCCGTAAATTAGAAATACATACATACATATCTTGTTTTAAGAGAATTAAGGTGTAGTACCATTCTTAAATATTCAAGTCAATGCTGCTTTTATTTTTTTCATTAAATATTCTTTCTTATGCAGGGTGAAATTAGTACACCATTTATAACAATAGTACTAGATATAAATAGGTATTGTACTTGGAGAGGTTTATATTTTAAATGAAAGAATAAGGAATTCAAAGTATAATATTGCTTTAAAACTGGTATAATTCCTTTTAGGTAAATTGAGTATCACAATAGAAATATAATCAATCATTTTAAAATTCATTTATTTATCATAGGTAGATAGCCTTTTCACATTATTTAATTAATTATTTGTAAACCTTTTTAACTCTATAATTCATTTACAGGGTTGATATTATCATAGAAGATCCTATTAAACATTGGGATTCAAACTCATCAATTTTTAATTAATATTAATCATGTATCGATTGTGGAACCAAGGAAGAATTTACTTAGTGTATGATTGAGATTGCTTATAGACTACAAAAAATTATCTATCAATAAGTCACAACCATGATCTCATTGCAATATATAAGTTAATACCTTAAGCAATCAACCAGTGCTCTCTTTTTAGCAAGTCTAAAAATGATGGCATAATTGTTCTTTATAGTCCAAGTATTCTATCTGGGAAGCTAATAACACCCAATGATACTCTTAACAAGGTTTAAGGATGGATTTTAAATTATAGGATTGGTCAATTCTCATAACAATCTAACTTTAATATTGTTGAAAAATGCCACATAGTTCCTTATAATTATTCCATACCTTGTAATGGAGATTAAATTGATATTATCAGTTATAGGAGTAGTATCATGTAAGTTAGTGAGAAAGCAGTAATCATCAAACTAGTTAAATAATAATATCTTGTTTTTTCATGTATAATCCTACTTCAATAATATAAACATATTACAATAAAACACCGAGGTTTTGACTAGATAGTCTATAGGTATTCTTGATACCCATAATAAGTTATTTCATTTACCTGAGGATACAACAAGATAATTTTACACTTTTCATAATAAGCTGTCTAAATGGGGGTTTTAATATCAAGTTACATATTTAAAGTTTTTATCACATAGATATGCATATACAAAAGTTACCATAAAAAATTTATTTCAACAAGTAACTCAATGTCTTAACGAATGGTTCACCTATGAATTATAATATATTAAACTAATTCTAGTTTCTAGGCTAATTACCATGATTAAGAATTCAATAAAATCTCTAATTTAGAACAATACGACATGTTATTAAATGGTTAATACAATTAAATTGTATTTCTTGCATATTGTATTCATTTAAGGTAAGGATTGGCTTGATTTTTATATCCTCAACTTGCATTTGAAAATAAATCAGCATAGGAGCTAATAATGTGTTCTCTTAGATCACATTAATTTCTTGATATATAATAAATACATGTATGTTAACTATTATGAAAATAGCATAATAATTCAAAATATGAATTGACCTTCTCCAAATTTTCACGATGATAAACTGATCAAACACAAAACAAAATAGTTTTCTCCACACTAACACAAAGATAAATTGATCTAACATAAGGATAAATTGATTTTTTTCCACAAATATATTTTGATCAAGCATGAAGGTAAATTGAATTCTCCTACAAGTAGTAATTTTATCAAACATAGAGATCAATTAATTTATTTCAAAAAAGGTAATTTATCACAATTCAAGCTTCTATGTTTCTCTTGCATTGTCACCTTATTTTGGTAATTCAACTAAATTTATAGTTCATTTATTTTTACTCATTTTAAAACCTATATAGTCTCCAACCAAGTATATATTGTCTCATATTTCACATTACAATATATTTTCTTCCATGCTTTTCACAATTTTGATCTCATATGTGATGTTAACTTTAATGGCAAAACATCCACTTATTACTTGAAATCCTTAGCTAATAACAAAGATTAAAAGGGGGATAAAATATTTAATGTATGGGTTGGGGTGACATCATAACCTAATTTGACCCCTTATAATTAATTTAAATTTGATTCTTATAGTCTTAATTATTTATATTCATAATCATGTGCACTAAAAATGAATGATGCTCTCATGGATTCCATCACTCTCATGGCTAGGGATTTTTACAAGATTTTGGTGGCAATAATGGTGGGAAGGAAAGGAAATGAAGGATGCAATGTAATAAATAAAATTGAGGTTGTAGGATGGAAGCCTATGGAGGACAAGGAGAATGATAGAGAAAATGTGATCAACAGTGGATCATCAAAAGAAACTCCCAAGAGGAAGGGTAAGGGAAGCAGGTTGTACAATCCAACCAGTATAGGCTTCATGGAGAAAAATATGAACATGGTATAGGTTCTTCAAAAGGACTAAAATTATTTATAGCTACCATGGTAGGAAGGTCTTCCAATTAGTGAATGAAATCCCTATATTTCACTACTTCTAATCCATTTTTGGTTTCTTTTGATGAAGAAGTGATGGAGGTCATACTTGACCTGGAGGACTTAAATTTTTTAAGGGGAATTGTTTTCCACTTCAACAACTTCTATCTAAACCTTCCCAAGCTCCATGATTGGACTATATAACATCCACTTGATAGGTAAGCAAGAAATATATCCTAGTGCTAAAGGTTATTTTATTCTTGTGTTTGATCTCTTAGAAGATAAGGTAAATATCCTAGACTACATTTAGTTTTGGGATGCATGGCATACTGACTCAACCTATTGATTATGAGGAATTGTCATTCTACGGCTATAGATGTTTTGAAACCATTCATTTCAACACATTCTATGATATCTCCAGAAGAAATAAGAAATCAACCTGGTGAAAGGATACCATTCTTGATCTTATTTTAGTGGATAGTGAAGAAATTAAGAGGGGGGATTTAGACTCAGCTTCAAAAGCTTCTAAATAAATTATCTCTAGTGAGATAACACTTGAGATTGAAATCCCTAATTTAAGGTTAGAACCAAAGGACATTGCAATACTAATCATTAAAAAGACAAATCTCAGCCCTTTAATGTAATTATAATTTGTATTCCCTTCTCTCCAGAGATTGAAAAATATAAAGGGGAGTGGACTGAAGTGAAAAAATAAAAAAGGCTAGAAAATAATGGTTTAAGAAATCTTCCAAAATGACACTTCACTCGAGAGGGCCAAAAAATATAGTAGTGACCAAGTTTAATCACAATATTAAATTATCAAAGCTTAATTTATTAACAACTATAAATTATTATTGTATGTCTTCATGGTCACACATTTTATTATTATTACTAGATCATAATCCCTCTAATATTTTTAACCACCAACCATTCTATAATGTGAAACACCTTACCTTATGTTTGTAATCCATCTTGTGTAAAAATTAAGATGCATTGGCAAGGACAACTATAAGGTTAAATCAATCATAAATTTCATGCACTCTTAATATCATTATTTATAATCATTACTCATGAATTCATAAGTACAATATTTTTAAGTTCTTTATTTCAATTCACCCAAATGACTAATATATATATATATATTTGCTAATAAGTAAAAAGTAATTTTTTGAAATGACCCTAATCCTTTTACAATTATAGACAAGAAAATAAATTAAAGATGAACATGAATGTTAAACTATAAATAACCAAATAAGAATCGATCAAAATCCATGAAAAACTACCAATTGGATGTAAAACTTTAGCAAAACTATCCTAAAGCAGGCTAAATCAACAAGAAATAGAATTAAACTTTTTTTAAATCCTTTAGGACCACCTTTTAAAAAGTGATATAAGCCTTCTAACCTTTTTTGATTAACCAAAGATGATCAATGTGTGCATTAATATCTTGTAGATTTCAATCAAGTGTTGGATTGTGCCCTTTGGGATTCTTACCTAGTCCTCCTTGGGTTGACCTGAATAGTTCAACTTTCCTCTTGTTGAAGCAATCCTATAATTAGTCAATGTCTTTAACACTATTATTAATTGAGTAAAAGTAACATTTAATGACCCGATCCATGTATCGGTTGATGAAATGAGTGGCCTCTAGATTATCCACTTCACTTATGAGCTTGACAGACTCTACACGTTGGTAGATAAATTCATTCTTTAGTTCCAAAACCTCTACCTCTGTAGTAGGCCTCCCATTTTAAAAAACCTTATTTTGAGTTATCTCATCCTTAATAAACTTATCCAATAAACTAGTATACAAAGAAAATTCATCCCGTAATTAATTAATATTATTTTGGTATCCTTCATTAATTGAACTATTTTGAGGAGGGATTGGCGGTAAAAATGACTCTTGACAAAATAGGAGAATCATCCTAAATTCCTTGGTTAAGGGGAGTTTTAATATGATCCTAAGACTGAACATAAATCTTCTCCTTTCTAATGGAATTTTGATTTATATATTTATTTTGGTCACTATCATCAAGAAGTTGGAGCTCCAAATCCTCAATCTCAACACCCCCTTTAGCTTTGTCAAGTGATTTAATTTTGAGTCTAGGACTCCTTTTACCATTATGCACAATCTCTTTTCATTTTAATTTGGGTGGAGGTTTTCCCTTCATGTCACCCACATTTTTAGGCTCAAGATTAGGAATAGGAGGGATAATGTTCCTTACCACCTTAGAGCATGACCCTTTTATTTTTTTACTCTTGTTCGGCATTGCCTTCACTTTCTCATTCATTTTATCAATTTAATGATCAGGTTCTAGACTTATTTTTGAAATGGGTATGATTAGCATGACACCTTAGAACAACATCAATATTATTCCATTATGAATTGTTTCCTTTTTTTATTAACTTGTATGTTTATAATGGACCTCTCTAATGACATAAATAAGATGAAAGGGGTACTTATGGTTTTACACTAGAAAAAGTGGAGTAGACTCCAAAGTATTTAACTTATAAGGTGATGTATTTCAACAATTGTAAACATACCTCCACCAATGGTGAATGAAGAGTTCCTAATAACGCTATCCCCATCTTGATATTCTTTCACAAATTCTTATTTGGCATACTCATAATGGAGGTGATAAATAACTCATATACCTCTTCTTTGAATCCCCTCATAGAGACCACCATTTATTTACATTCCTTGATTAACTCAACTTATAGATATGGATCATGGCCTTTAAATTTCTCCATAAATTTAGAATTTCCACCTTTTTACAAGATCTTCCAAGATTTTGTAATTTTATTGGCTAGCCATGAGGAGTAATGAATACAATTCCAGTGCTAGTTCTTGTAGCATATTTGGATCTACCAAATTGCATGGTCAAAATATAATCAATAATGTGACATGACTAAAAGTTGTCATGAAAATCATCATTGATTGGTAGTATGTCTATTAATGGACTTACAACTAGTTGGTTTGAAATAACTTGTCCTTTTATATATTTTTGAGATATCAATTTTATATCAAATTCCACAAGTCAAATTACCCATTTAGGTGTGTCTTGTCAAATGTGTCTTTGACATAATAAATTCTAACAAGTCCACATTTTGATAACTTGTGTCTCCTTGTTGATCATCTAGTGTCATAACCTTTATGCAAAACAATAAGGACTAGACATAACTTTTCCATGGTATTTTAATTTTTATCATATTCAAAAATTGTACAAATTATGTAATAAATGTCATGCTCTCTATAATCATAATCATATTATGCTAATAAATCCATTAAGGCATGATTTATGGCTAAGATTTATATTAGCAAAGATATGTTTAGTGTTGGGGGAATGAGAATAGGTAGATTAGGTATAAATTATTTAATTTATTTAAAAATATATTGATATTTATCATCCCATTTTAATTTTGTTTTTCTTGAGTAATCATATGAAGGGATGTCTTCTTCCAAATTAGTTGGCCAATAAAATGTCTTATTGCCTATATTTTTACCTATAATGATCATAATTGATTTGGTCCTTTTGTCGGAGGCATGTCTATAATTTATTTAACCTTTTATAGATCTATTTAAATTCCCCAATGAGATATGATGTATCCTAAAAATTTCCTTGAAAATACCCCAAATACACATTTATTTGGATTTAGGCATACATTATAGTTCTATAATCATTAAAAAAAGTTACAAATACATAGCATGATCTTGTTGTTGTTTTGATTTGGAAAGTAGATTCATATATGTA